>JAEIFT010000633.1:0-132129 GCA_018904225.1 Lordiphosa mommai | reverse complement strand
TCATATGAATAGTATTTGTTCACTGGCGTATTGAGAATGGAGAATAATTTGCATCGGACTGGAGAGTGAACTCGAATATCGAAGAGACCTGTCTGACCAGCAATTTTGTTTCCAAAAGCATAGAAGCACAACTGACGCCATAGAAACGGTTTCAATCGAGATGTACAAGCAGTTCTGCCTAATCTGCTAACTGGAGCAAGTTTCTTTAGGCGCTTGGCGATTGGAGAGTCTCCCATAACCGCATTCAGTTAATTGCTAGCTATTTTAAGAATCGGGAGCTGCTATACAGTTGTGATGCAGGACAGCACCAATTCATCGATTCGTTATCCAAGACTCCGTGCTAGGCCCAATACTTTGGAATAATCAGTCTGATGACTGTATTCTGGTGGGCTTTGCAGACGATATAGCTCTAGTGTCTGTTTCAAAAATAATGGTCGAGGTGACCGAAATATGCAGTTTTACGATTGACCAGATTATGGAGTGGCTAACTGCAAATGGTCTCGCACTATCTGATCACAAAAACCTCGGCCAACAGTCGAGGTCCGAAGTAACGAAGCAGGCAGCTCATAGCCATCTTATAACCATCTTATATGTAGCGACTGTTTGGGCTACCGGTGTATAGCCTTCTGGGCCCTCAGAATATCCAGTTTCTTCTGGACTGTATATTGAGGAGACTGCACTAGTTGTAGCTGGCACAGTCCCCATAGACTTGCTATCAGCCGGAAGAAGGAGTAGATGATCAGGAAGCAGGTCACAGCGAGACTTAACAATAATCCAAAAGCAAAGCAGATAAGACTGCGGAACAAGCTGAAGGTGGACCAACCGGCCGATACCAAACCTGGATCCTTGGCTTCGCAGAAAAGTTATCATTGTAGATTCCTACTGACTCTTATAAAAAAAATATTAAAAAAATATTCACATAAACAAACAAAACACGCTGACACTGCTGCAGACGCGACGCTACCCTCTCCTGCCACCGGAAAAGAAAATGTTTAAGAATTCCATAATTTAACTGATATCGAGTTTACTTTTCTATTATATGCTAGAATATGTGAAGTTTTTAGAAATATCGGATAATATATAGATATATATATATATATATATTTTTAGGAAATATCGGATAATATGTATATTGGAGATATACAGTTGGTATTAAAAAATAACAAGTTAACATAGACGGACAATTTGAAACGCCTATGTATTTTGAGGATGTTCAGCTCTTAATGTCATATTGATGCTAATATTAATCTTCTAAAGTTAAGAAAAAACTTTACTCAAAATATTTGGTCCTAAGGAAAAGACTGTGTATAGAGGGAGACAGACATAGTCAAAACAGAACTTAGAGAGCGAAAGTGATAGCAAACAGCTGACTAATTTTGTTTAAAATGGTATGTGGCGTCTTTTAATGCTAAATCTATTATGATTTTGTCATATATTTGGGGTCCCTGTGCCAACTGTCTGCAAATTTAACATAACACAGCTGCCTAAGAAGTGTGACCGTTTAAGATTTGGTGGTATTTTGCCCTTGAACGGTTTTTTGTGTAGAAGGGTCACACTGGAATTTTATCTATCCCTAAAAACCTTTACGGACCTGCGAAGTAGCGAGAAGTTTCATACAAAAATTGTGTAAAGAAGAAGAAGAAGTAATGATTTCTTCAGCTTTTAAGTTTTGCCCATACTGAGCTGATAAGTAATTTTGGCACATAAATGGAACCTGTGTTAATAGGCTGAGTTCCTCATTTTAATTTGAACAGCCAAGGTAACATTGTTGCAAGCAATGCCTTTTGACACCTGCAGCAACAGCTGAAATTAAATTAAAGTTGGCTTAGTCATAAAATTTCTACTAATCCCAGAAACTACCATGCCTAGAACAAAAAAACAGAGTAATGTTTAAAAAGCAAAGAAGAAAGTTATTTTAAATTAGAAGGTTCTTCTGAAAATAAAAGACTGCCAAAGTCCCAAGAGTTTTGCATTTTGTCTGCTGCAAATGTTATGCGAATAAAAAAAAATACAAAGGAAGTCATCGTCATATTATCGAAGCATGCGAGTGCATCAGGCAAACTGTGCGAGAAATGTTCGCTTTGTGCATTATTCTGTCTCTGGTGTGTGTTCATTCAATGCACAAACACACACACACACACACACACAAACACACGCACTTAAGATATACAAAACGGTTGCGAATGTAACTAGGCAAATTTACTCGAGGAAGGATGGAAATAAATGCGTATCGATTGCTTGTAAGCTGCCTTAATTGCGTATACGCACCACATTGCAAGGGTTTGCGGTTTTGGATAACTAAAAATAAAAAGGCAGCATGTATAAATGGACCTTTCCGCATCCATCAGTACAAAGAAAGGGGCAAACACACACACACACACACACACACACACAGAGAGAGCCTTTGAGTTGCACACATTTATGTATAACATGTACGAATTGCCAGAGTTGGTCAGGGCCAATCACAGTTCTGTTTGCCCAATCAAAGGTACATTGAAGGCAATGCACATTGGGGCCAGCCAAACGGAATTTGGGCAAAAGTTGGAATTTTTATTTTGGAATACATTTGACTATATAAGGAGGCTGATGCTACATTAATAAACATAAATGTTTGATTTTTTTCCCTTCATTTAAACTATTTAAAAAAATAAATGCAAATGAAATCAAAGAAAGTGACCGATTAACCACACAGATTTAAGGCTAATATATTTTTGTTTTTGTAGCAACATTCATTAGCCACCCTATAAATGAAACGATTTCTTTCAGAAAAATTCAATTTATAGCCCACGGTGCATTGACAGTCATGATGATGATGATGCTGCTGATGCTGATGCTGCTGCAGCAGCTTTGTGGTTTAGCCCTTTAACAAGCTGAAAAACACTCTGGAGAGAGAGTGAAAAAGCATCAAAAAATTAAGCAAAAGCGCTGCACAGCCACATGCAAAATGCAATAACATGAATTTCAGCCCAGTTTTCCATTAAACGGAGCTTGCATTTCTTTTCAGCGAGACAACAACAACAACCCAGCTTCAGCTCTATGGCCAACGCAACTGAGTGCCAGGCTTTGTTGTCCATTTACGTCAACAATTTCATTGAAGGCACACACACACACACACAGACACACAAACACAGTGAGCGGAGAAAGAGCCAGCTATTTGCCAAGTAGTTTCAGATAGATACATAGATAAAATTGAACTGGGATTTGGGGATTGCACAAAAGTAACTGAGCAAATTTCCGCAGCTAGTTGAGCTTTGTGCGCTGCTAAAAACCAAGCAAATTGAATGCTGATGCACAGCATTGGCATCAGAGATGCCAGGCACCACTGGGTGCCCCAAAGTGCGTTCAATTTAAAGCACGGCCATAAAACAGTTCCCATGTACGGCAATTAAAGACAGCCAAAGGATTGGCTGGTGGCTGGTGCTTTCGCTGGCCTGCAATTTACAACAACAGGAAATTGCATCGGGCACTCGACGCTAATTCACACCGGAAAGGCAACGACACACACACACACACACACACGAGCAGATCTTATGCACTGACTCAAACCCCAGTATTGTCCATGAACTGTACTTGCTCTTGCTCTGGGGCACGGACAATGCACACACACACACACACATACACGCGCATGCATAAATCGCCATCTACACGCGCAGCATTTTCATTTATTAATAATGCATTCGCCGTTGTTGCCCGCGTTGCCCGCCTTTTGTGCTCCTTTTGGCTTCACTTCGCGTGTGTTTTGTTTCCATTTGAGATTTGCAGACATCCATTTGCAGCAGCTGCAGCTTAAATCTTCATTAGTCGTGATTTTAAGTTTCAAATTAGTTCTGCGCTTTCTTATTTCTCCACCGGGTGGAAAACACACGTCTGTGTGCGGTATCCCCTTTGTTGACTCCAGGTAATTAGCTGAATGAAAGGTGCGAGTGCCGGTAGAGAAGGTTTAGTTTACGAGTTCGACAGCTAAAAGTTGGCCCCGCTTTAAAAAGTGAAGCGATCAGATTTATTTCCATCATATAAAACTCTTTTTTAGCTTTTGCTTTGACTGATGATTTTGTATATTTTTGCATATTTAGCATCGCTTGTCCGACTTAAGTTCTGATTGAACACATCTAATCTTCTCTGCTTGAAAACATATTTGAATAAAATTTTATATTTGCATTTAAAAATATGCGAAATTACATTTACACACATTATATATTTCTGGCTTATGGGCGAAATTTTTATTTTTATGAACTTGAGAAAACAAATGTTTTAAAATTTTCTGCGGTAAAGCGCTTTGCATTTTTTTCGTTGAGTTTTTCTGAGTTTTTTAAGCTTAAACTTTGTAAAAACACTGCAAAACAAGAGTGCTGCTCAGTCGAGTGCCCAGACTATGAAACACCCTGTATTAATTATGCGAATGCCTAGTTTAATCTTTAGCTTATCCTATCTAGGAGAAGTATTCAATATTTAAGGAAGATTGTTTCACTTGATTAAAGCAACGCCCAGTCGGTCTAGTCCCTGTTGTCCTAATTGTCCACATTGACTTAAGTCTCTGGGAAAATATTCTTGAAATATGTATTATCCCCCAAATTACAAAACAACCCTATTCCCATACGATTTGAGTCGTTTCTGGGGTCGAAAGCGATTTGCAGAACACATGGGTACCTGGGTTGCTATTTAAGTTTCTGACCTAGGTCACTTCTAGCCATTTTAGGACCAATTGGCCTTTTCCCAAAAAAAAGTTTGGACTTTTATCGATAAAAGCTCCATACAACTCTTTCATGTGTGACCACGTTTGATATCGATTAACGATTAATCAAAAACTTACCTTGGCAGAAAAATGGAATTAACTCGTGAAAATTTTCGTGCAATCATTTTTCACAACTTTCGACGTGGATTATCAAGAGTGCAACGATGAACTTAAATCTTTGTATGGCGATGAAGCACCATCCTTTAGCACTGTGAACAACTGGTTTAATGAATTTAATCGACGACTCGAAGATGAAGGTCGTAAAGGTCGTCCAAAAACAGTCGTTGTGCCAGAAAATATTGATGCCGTGCATGAACTGATAATGCAAGATCGTCATGTGACATACCGTGAGATAGAGGCATCCTTGGGCATTTCTTCCACCAGCATACATTCGATGAGCGTAAAAAAGGTTTGTTCTCGTTGGATCCCGCACAATTTGACAATCGCTCAAAAAAGGCTCGTGTGGATTGGTGCAAAGAAATTTTGAAAAAATATTATCGCGGTGTTTCAAAAGACGTTTAAAAGATTGTCACAGGTGACGAATCCTGGATCTATGCTTATGAGCCTGAAACAAAACAGCAATCGACCGTGTGGGTCTTCGAAGACGAGCCAAATCCAACGAAAGTCGTTCGTGGAAGAAGCACTTCGAAGCAAATGGTCGCCTCGTAACTTCTTGGCGACGTCGCGAACGTAGACGGTATCCGAGGGTACACCACAATTTGTTTGCCTGAAGTCTGCGGAGAAATTCGTAAAACGAGCAAGAGAAGACAGATCATTGTGCACCATGACAATGCGAGCTCTCATACATCAGCTCACACCAGCGCCTTTTTGACCGCCCAAAACTTCGAATTGATGGGTCATCCGCCGTACAGCCCTGACTTGGCAACCAATGTCTTCATCAAGGGAAAAATGCGTGGTCAACGATTTTCGCCGCCAGAAGATGCTGTTGAAGAGTTTAAAAACCATGTTTTGGAGGTGTCTCAATCGGAGTGGAAAAAGTGCTTCGACAATTGGTTTGAGCGCATGCAAAAGTGTATAAATCTTGCTGGAGAATACTTTGAAAAACAATAAAAAACCATTTTTGATCACAAATATACGCGTTTTCATTATTAGCCCAGAAATATATATAGCAACCTACGTAGAACCGATTTTCGTAGCTAAAAGAAGCAAACGTTATAAAGTCTTAGCACATGTCTGTGTTAAATTTATGGCTGAATCTTATGCAGGGGATGCCATGAATTCGGTTTCAGCCCTGAATTCAGATCTGATTACAATAAATTTTTGAACTAATAAAATTATGTTTAAGAATTTATCAAAAGATTGTTGATACACAAAGAAAAAAAAAGCTAAAGATCCATTTAATCTTTGCTGGTTAAAATGATCTTTCAAAAATATCAATTTTATCATACTTAATATAAATAGTTTCTTAGACGTCTTCCCATAAATGTGTGCCTTGGCTGACTGCGTTGAGACGTCGCGCAAGGTCTCGAGTTCGATCCCCAGACAAGTCAATGTTTTTTTTTTTATAGAAAAGATCGTATTGATATTTTTTATCATATCAAGTTTATCTTTGTCATATCGGAGTGAAATTGATATGAAAAAATGTGGAAATGACTGCTATTTCATATCAATAATTTTCTCTGTATAGGCTCAAAACCAATGTTTATTAAAATTCAATAAACAACACAAAGTCCTCAAGGATTTTTGAATATTACACACATGAAAGTAGGGATTGTCTGTACAGTACCGTTTCAAAGGCCACCAGACCCTCTCATCAGCAGACTTTAGAGTGTCCGAATTTTTCAAACTATTTGGTGTCGGTTTTGACTATTTTCTTAATTTCTTTATCTTAGTGTGTGCGTACCTTAACACACAACACCGCAAAGCAGCAGATCACAGTCATATTGTGTTAAAAAGGAAGCATTTTGGAAGTCTTACGTAAAGTGGAAACTCCTAAAGCAATAGTTTTCTTTGCAAAATGCTGTTGCTTAATTTCTTCAAGTTGCGGCTTAAACAAAAACCACTGCCTACAAGGGCACAAATCTATGTTAATCTAATTTAACTTTTTCTCAATTTATTGCCACATTTTTTTGGAACCCATTCAAATGAAAGTGATAAATTTTGTGTGATACGCAGCCAGAATTTTCACTAGCAACAACAAAAAAAGACCAAAACAACAACGAAATGCGCATAAAAAATAGTTGCACGTAATTTAGTACAAGACAACAACAACAACAACAGCAACAACAACTGCGTCAACGAAACGGAAACTAAAACGCGACCAGACCATAAAACAGTGAAAAACCTAATGCAAATGCCTCGTTGGGGGAAAAATGAAATTAGACAATATTGACAAACTGTAGAATGAAAACTGAAAGTGCGTAATTAATTTCCCTTTCCATTGGCAATCAGAGAAAAGTGCATTTGGTGTGGGTGCTTGGCATTCAAAATAAATAAAACAAAATGGCAAAGTGCTAAAATTTAATAAACATCGCATATTTCAAAGGCTGTCAAAGGCAATTTAAGTGGAAAGGCAAACAGACACGCACATGGGCGGCAACCAAAACAAAACAACAACAACAACGAAAAAGAGAAGAACTGATGTGCGGTTTTGGTTTCATGGCTTACGGTTTTGATTGCTGCCATCGCTCAATTGATTTTTCACTAATGCCATCGATTGCCATACCCAAAAAAAAAGTGAAATGCAAAGTATTAAAAAACAAAACATAAAGTAGAGACTTAAACGCCAAAATAAACAATTTGTCATGCGTGGCCACTGTGTTTTGTGTTTGACATGAAATTAAAGCGCATCGGAAATGGCAGAATAAAACTTAAATAGGATTAGTGGCGGGTTGTGCTTAATTTGGCAGCCTGCAAAATGATGGTTTTTCTTCTTTCTTTTTTTTTTGTACAAATCCCCATAAAGTGACATCAACTGAATCTGCGTTGCGATTTCACTAGATAATAAATTTGAAACAGTTTTCCTTGATTTGAAAACGTTTTTATATATTTTTGTACACTTTTTTCATGTAGAGTGTGCCACAGCCACGCCCACATAATTGTTGTCACTTTGTGGGCGTGCATACCGTGCAGCTCCGTTTAGCTCACCACCTTCAAAACGCATAAATGTCAAACGCAAGAACCGCAATAATTCATTGGAGTTGCAGCAGAATAGCAGCAGGCTGCATTTGATCTATGCAGTTGTTGTTGTTGTTGTTTCGGTGGGGCTGAAGGGAGAGAGTGACGCTTTGTCTCCCCTTTCTGGGTAGGGGTTGGGGGTGGCAATTGTTCGCCGCTGCTCGCCTTGACCATGTTAAATCCCCACCCGACTTTGGTTTCGAAAACTGAATTTATACATCTGCTGTAATTGCAACTCAGCAGGATGCAGGGCACATTTACTAAAGGGTTATTGGTTGCGGAATGGTAACTCTGACATATAAGAAGTGAAATGCTTGCATGTACATTGTACATATGTTGGAATATTTGATTTCGTTTCAGCGTAGGTGCATGTCAATCAGTGTGCTGGACCATATTTGGAGCATTGAAGCCGTTGGTAAAAATGTTTTTTCGGATATCGTTAATAAAACTTAAAATTGGTTTACATCTTGGTCAATTCACGACTAGGTACAGTGAGTTCAAAAAATAAGTAAAGCTAGGTCTTAACTCGTTCAAACTTAAAGTGAATCTGCTTTGAAATGAATCGGATAAAAAATTATTTTTATAAACTTTGTAACGCATAGAAATATTAATTTTCGACCCCATAAACTATATTTATTCTTGATCAGGACAACGAGCTGAGTTCAATTCCGTCTGTCCGTCCTTCTGTCCGTCTGTCTGTCTGTTTCTACGCAAACTAGTCCCTCAGTTTTAAAGCTATCGAGCTGAAATTTTGCACAGAGTCTTCTTTTTACTGCACGCAACTAATATGTCGGAACCGGCCGGATTGGATTGCTATATCATATAGCTGCCATAGGAACGATCGGTCGGAAAATAAGTTTTAGTGGGAAAATCTTTTTTTGTTTTTCCATCGTAGCGTCACTGATCTTGGTATATATTAGTTTTATATGCTTTCCACATTTCTAGAAAAATTTATCAAAATCGGATCACTATAGCATATAGCTGCCATGTAAACGGTAGGTCAAAAAACTAGTTCTAGTGGGAAAAACTTTTTTGTTTTCCATTAAAGCATCACTAATCTTAGTATATGTTAGTTTTATATGCTTCCACATAATTCTGGAAAAATTTATCAAAATCGGATCACTATAGCATATAGCTGCCATAGAAACGGTCGGTCAAAAAACTAGTTCTAGTGAGAACAACTTTTTTGTTTTCTATCGTAGCGTCCCCAATTTTGGTATATATTAGTTTTATATGCTTTCACATAATTTTGGAAAAATTGATCAAAATCGGATGACTTTAGCATATAGCTGCCATAGGACCGATCGGTCGGAAAATGTGTTTTACTAAGAAAAGTTTTCTTTTTGGTATCAAATTGTTATTATCAATGATTTTAAAATATTAAATATCTGATATCTATATTCTATATATATTTTACCGGTTAAATCAGTTAGAGTAAAGTTTTTCAAGTGTATTAAAACTTTGGCACAGTCGAAGTTAGCTTTGCCTTCTTCGTTTTTAATTTATTATGAATCGGATAATTTTGCATTCCAACTTTACCTTGAATTTAGGTTCACTAGATTTAAAGGCAATTTAAAAATAAAGTATAAATAAGATAATGTTTTCTAATATTCTGTTAAAAATGCCGGTTTCGCTTAGAACAAAACTAGTTGAATAATTTTACAAATGCCTAGTCCAGGTTTTTCTTCTTCCAGAACTTTTTCATCCTTCTCCTGTAAAGTAAAATATTGAAAACTCAAGGCGAACAAATTGTTCTTTTATTTAAATCGCAGGAAACCCATTTATTTTATGTTCGGGGTTATTTCCCCCTTCTTTCTCAACTACAATTGTGTTTTTGTTTACCATGACCATCAAGTTTTCCAAAACTCTCTCAGATGAACCAGTCATTATTCTCTTTTCTTATAACATTTTTTCAATCAATAATACTTATTTTGACCTTCTAAAAGAATAGTATCCGGACCACAAAATTTGCAATATTCTTTATAGATAGTTGGGATCATAGAAAAAATGTGTTTTTACGGATACTTTTGTTAAAATTTAAAATTTTTCCTCACAGTAAGCAGTTTTGTCGGTTTAAAACAATGTCGCCCAACGTCTTTACTCTGAAGCATCTTTTGTTGTTGACTAGCTCGGCGCTATAGCGCGAGCATACGAATTCACAGGCAGAGCTCGCGGCATACGCGTACCCAAAAGCAACCCTTGTAGATTTGTAAATTAAATTTTGATTTTTTTTTTCTTAAAATTTGATAGACAACTATTTAAAATTCACTTAAAAATTATCAAGAAAAACGCACACTGAAATTTAATAAATATGTAGTACATTTTATATGCAGTTACGCAAAGGAGTATTAGGAGTTATCTTATTTAGACTATTATTCTAGTGGTCGGATTTGGCTGGCTTCGACAGCTGTGCCAAGATTCATCGAAAAAGCTTGTCAGCTTCTGAGATCGGAATTTTGGAATTTTTTCTGAACCCAGAAGAAAAGTTAAACTTCTCATAATTCTGTAAATTGGGACGCAGAATTATCCTTCCGAGGAATC
This sequence comes from Lordiphosa mommai, assembly GCA_018904225.1. Classification (NCBI taxonomy): domain Eukaryota; kingdom Metazoa; phylum Arthropoda; class Insecta; order Diptera; family Drosophilidae; genus Lordiphosa; species Lordiphosa mommai. The sequence goes on along the minus strand of JAEIFT010000633.1, from coordinate 121,718 downwards.
ATCCTATCCGAGGTTCTGTTATTTCGCCAATAAAGTAAATAAAACTTTTCAATACAACAACCAAAATAATATTGTTCAAGGCACAAAGGGATATTATTTTTTAAACAATTTTTAACAAGTAAATCTGCCTACAATTTCGGTACAAAAAATTGACAAAACAAATTTTCCATTCAAGTTCAAGCTTTTATGAGAAATGAGAACGATTTTTTTTAATAATAATAATAATAATGCTCTTTCCCTGACCGCCAATGAAAACAACAATGTAATTAAATTCAAATCAAAAAAAAAGAAGAAAAAAAACGCTAAAGAAATGTAGAAAAATAGACATGGCATAAAACAGCGTAAACCGCACGAAAGCTGGCGGCCAAAAACGCCAAGCATTTTGCTGGCTGTTCGGTTTGTGTCGCGTAGTCGCGTGAATTTTTGTTACTGTTACTGAATAAATCTTCTTCAGTTGAGTTTTATGTCTTCATGTTGCTTTAATGAAGCGGCAGAAGTCGGCAGAGAGTCGGCTGACGGCTGGACAAGGCGGGTTTTTTGCCACCGGCTGTTTGGCTGTTTGCGCGTTTTTCAATTTGGCTTAATGTTGAGAATGTTGAGATGCGGGGCCAGTGCCATGTAATTATGTTTTCATTTGTACATCAAACTTAATAGCGTTAGGCACACTAGAACGAACTACTTTCGTTTTGTTGAATCGACTGATTTTGATGTGATGGAGTGGCACTTATAAAGCACTTTTTTTTTTTTTTTTTTTTGGGACACGCAGAAGCGAGAGGCTTCCCAATTTATTTGCACGTTGCGTGTGGGCAGAGACACCAACGGTGGCAGCTAGAAACCGAGAGTCCACATAAATTGGGCTGTGATTTGACTGTGTGTGTGTGTGTGTGTAGCATTTTTGGCCAAAATGTCACTTTTTTTATTGTGTTTTTATGAGCGCAGCGTGTCGTTCGTTTGCCCCTGCCAATGTTGTTAAACGTGCCTCGCAACTTTCGATTAAAGAAAATTATTTCACTACATTAGTGCCCAAGTGTGTGTGTGTGTGTGTGTGTGTAAGCCCTAGCCCAGCGATTTAGTTTTTATAGACGCTTTTTCTTCCTTTTTTATGACAGCAGCAGGCGCCGACAGCAGCTCCTCCACCTGCCCAATTGGCCAAGTTAGCTAGGTTCGTTCGCTCGTTCGTTTGATTTTATTTTTTTTATATTTTTTTTTTTTTGAATGCTGAGCAGATTTCTAAGGTAAATGTGCGTTGAGCATTTCAATTGCAGCCTTTTGATAAATGGCCAACCAACCAACCAACTGAGCGACGTCGCTTTCATGGCTTAAACTACATTTGACGAGCGTTGTCGTGGGTGAAAATAACCAAAATGGCATTCAGCTTTCGCCCATTTGGAAAATCTACACAAAAGGCAGCAGCAGCACAGTTCAAAGAGTTTGGCTTTGGCTTCAAAAACCTCAAACTCCAAACAAACGGTATTTTTCTGGCGCAAGGTCAGAGCTTAGTTCTTACCAAAAAAAAAACACAGCTTGACTGCATTCTGACGGCTGGTCTAGCGACACCAATTACGTGCCTGACAGGCTACTCTGCTGCACATTATTCACGCCTCTCATTTCTCGGGCATTGGTTAATTTTACTTTCGAACCCAAGTCCCCCAAAACGCCTTGCGCATGCGCCTCACGTAGCCGCGGCGCACGTCTTTGGCTCACCGTCTTCCAGTGGTCTCTGAACTTTCGTGAAAGTTCTCTTGGCTCGGGCAAGTGCATAAATCTTGCGCATTGTGTAGCTGTTTTAAGATACAATCTTTTTTTCAAAATTGTGGTTTTTCTTTGACTACTTAGCGGCACGGTTAACATTTTTCCCACATCAACGTGTTGCGCATTGTTCTAAAAAGAAAATTTTAATAGTTCCCAAAGATACTAAAGCGAAAAAAAAAAATGCCCAGTTACTTTTGCATATTTCTTTTATTTTGGCACTCAATGAAGGAAGACTGACCTGATTTGAACTAATTATAAATTATTTATTAGAATCGGCAGCTTTTGCCCTCCGCCCACCAAACTAATGCCACATTATGAACGCGTACGTCGACACATTAAAACAAACATAACAACTACGTGACTAATTATGTTGATATCAAACATGTTTTTATTTTCCTTCTCTGCGATTTAAGTTGCTTGTCTTGTGTGTCTTGTGTGTGTGTGTGTGTGTTTGCCAAGGAAAGTGAAATTAATGTTAAGTACGCGTATAACATGTAAGTTTTGTGAGGGCTTAACAGCATTTCTGTACGGGAATTAACTTATTTTATTTCATTCTTCAAAGGCCAGGAAACGTGTTTGTAATTTAATTAAATGTGAATATGAACTAGTCAGTGCAGTATGAAACTGACAAGCTAACTGAGAATTAGTTTATGGCATTAGCTAAGACGGCCCAGTCGGGTGTGGGCCGAATGTAGCTACTCGAAGAAGAATGTCTTGGGAATACGGTATGCCAAAATAAATGTTAGAGATGCAAGCCGCTCGGGATTTAGTGCCAGTTCGGTTCAGTAGCTCGAGCTTTCTATATTCTTATTACTGAGAATCTTAAGCTTGAATCAACATAAGTTTTGTTACTACATTTACTAGATTAAGTACACACACAATACCACAAATACAGCTGTTTCAAATAGTTTCCACCAGTATCTTTAATAATCATTGTTCAACGAACTGCAGATCAGCAACTGCCTTTTCATGACTTTCACAAATGAAAACTCAATCAATATATCTTTTGATTTTCAAAAAAAAAAGCTATAAAATAATTTAAAAATATTGATATTTTTGATATAATTAAATATAGTTCCAAAAACAATTTTTTGAGGAGCAGGGAAGCACCATGAAATGACGTTAATCTAATGACTGTCATTTTGGTATCCACAAAAGCTCGCTGCTCTCAAAGACATAATGGTTTTTCTTTCAGTAAATAATTCCTTATTCAAATATCAAAGATTTGTTATATCTTTCTTTGAGGTAGGTACTTTTACGTCATCAAACTTGTCTTGTAAAATAACCGAACCTTTTACTTATGCGGTTTTCCTTTCGATTCAGCATTTTTTAAAAGAAAGAAAATGTTAGCGGTTCGGTTCGATTTGGTGAGGTTCATAACCGGTTTGCTGCTCCGTTTTTCGTACAAAACAAAACCAAAATTTTGTTTCCTAGTTTTTAGTTCCAGGCTTTTGTTTTCCTAATTTGTTTTTCAAAATTATTATTTTTTTTCCAAATTTAGTGTTCTGCATTTTGTATTTATATTTTCGAATTAATTATTCTAAATTTCTGACTCGTAGTTTTTATTTCTTCTAAAATTTTCCGAATTTTCTGTTATTACTAAGAAAATTTCTTAATTTCATAGGGTACCACTAACATTATACAAAATATTTATAAAAATGGATGAGAAATGGCAGATAGATATGTAAATATATTTGTAGATATCAACGCCACCTTGGACTTAAATAGAATGTAATGACGTCTTAGCAGTGCGCCATCGTAAACGCGTGTTGGCAATCTGGTATCTTGCTTAAGGTTTCGAAATTATATCTCTTTCCTTCTTTCATTTTATTCGTTTTTATTTCAATTTGATATTAGTAGCTTGTAATAATTATATTTAATTGTATAAATAGATTTTTCTATGAAAAATAAATATTTATATGCGAAATCCTGAAGCCTCTGATATTCATCTAACTTTATTTAAATATAATATTTGAGCATTTTCTTTAAAAAAGTTTATTAACAATTTTAGTTTAGAGATTTTTGTAAGATGGCAAAACAACGACCCAATGAGGTACACACTAGGAGAGCTTAACGTGCATTATATACTTTATGTTAATGAAACTTGGAATAATTGTTTGAAATCATAGAGAACTTACTATAAAATAAAGTTAATCATCCTTTTTCTTTTCCTCTGGGAAATGCATACAATACTAAACCAAATTAACTTACGGATCAATTAAGGTAACTGGAACTAATATCGATTCTAAAGTAGTGCATAAAAATATATATTTATTTTCATAAATTTAAAATAAAATTAACAATTGCCTTAATTTGGCAAGTGCTACAAATCAGTTCACGTAAATGTCCCATAAATTAGTTAACCATCTTACACACACACACACACACACACAAAAGTATCCTTTCAAATAAAATTGCATCCGAAATGACCTATTTATGGTATTCAATTTGCTTTTGTTACCCACAAAAGAGCATTTCAGCATCGACTTACACGAATTTAGCATGTAAATGGCAGCTGGATAATTTGATTTATCGCCTCGACATGGCTTTGTAAACATTTTATGCATTTAGCGCTTAAATTTATTAGGTTTTCGGCCCAACAACAATGACCGCCCCGGTGCTGGTGGGCAAACCAATTGTCGTTGTGCTTCGCCTTTAATTGTAATGATTAAACAACAACTAAAAACAACATCGAGAACGGCAAACCCCAATATATAATGGCCAGCACATAATGGTCAATAACCTTTTTTGGCCAATAAATCAAATTTGTCGTTTGGCTTAACTATAAATTAAATACTACAAGAGATGGTGGAACTAAAATAATCGCTGGTAACTGCCTAGTGACAATAAAATTGATGATAAACCCAAAAATTCAATACTCGAACATTTCCATTTACAGACGGGAAAACGAAATCATGCAAAACGAATTTGGTTTGACTGTCTTTTAGGCTTCTCCCATCCTCAGCTGAAGGCTGCTGCTGCTGCTGCTGTTGAACATAAAATGAAATTAAGCTGACGTTCGACTTGATTGGTTCTCTAGAGGCCAAAGCAATGGCATGAACTGTCCGCAATTGACTTTGTCTATTTCACTTTATCAACTCCAAAAGCAAACACCAAACACAATAGACTCTCCTACCCACCCCACCCCACCCCACCAGCTAAGCCAACTAATGACACTGCATTTTGTCCCGCCTCTCTTAACACACAAATCAACTGCAATTATGCTGAAAACTCAAAAACTGTACTTAATTTTCCATTTTCAATGGTAATCAATTTTGTAATTGAAGATTCGATTAGAGGTTTTTCCTTGACTGCCACTGTCCCTGGGTGGAGTGGTACATGCCGCCGCAGCAGCAGCAGCATCAGAAGTTCCGTTCAATGAACAAATGGAATACGAAAATAAAACAAGTAGGAAAGTCGGTCAAGACGAACTTAATTATACCCTGTATCTGTCAAAGTTAATACAACCTTGCAGGTCCATTGCTTGGAAAACAGAGTTGGAAAACAGTGTTGGAAAATAATGTTGAAAGCAGTGTTGAAAAATTGTATTGAAAAAAACAATATTGATAAACAGTGTTGGAAAATTATCTTTAAAATCAGTGTTGGAAAATAGTGTAAGAAAACAGAGTTGAAAAACTGTGTTGGAAGAAAATGTTGAAACAGTGTTGGTAAATAGTGTTAGAAAAAAGTGTTGGAAAACAGAGTTGGAAACAGGTTGGAAAATAATGTTGAAAGCAGTGTTGAAAAAAAAATGATAAACAGTGTTGGAAAATTATCCTTAAAATCAGTGTTGGAAATTAGTCTAAGAAAACAGAGTTGAAAAACTGGTTGGAAGAAAATGTTAGTGTGGTAAATAGTGTTAAAAAAGTGTTGGAAAACAGAGTTGGAAAACAGTGTTGGAAAATAATGTTGAAAGCAGTGTTGAAAAATTGTGTTGAAAAAAACAATATTGATAAACAGTGTTGGAAAATTATCATTAAAATCAGTGTTGGAAATTAGTCTAAGAAAACAGAGTTGAAAAACTGTCTTGGAAGAAAATGTTGAAACAGTCTTGGTAAATAGTGTTAGAAAAAAGTGTTGAAAAACAGCCTCTACTAAGTTTAATTGAAATGCCACAGTTGGCCAGGCGATTGCTTGGATTAAATGCTGTGTGTGAGAGTTATGCGTTACGCGTTATGCGTTATTTTGAAATTGAATTTTAGTCCTACCGAAAAATCTTCCGTACCGAAGTTAAAGAAATTTACATTAAAAAGTTCTTTGAGTTTCTTAATGTAGCAATATTCATCAGCCACCCTGTGTTTCTTTTACAAAACTCGCATAATGTTTCGATACCATATTGAAAGAGTTTTAAATCAATTTTAAGTTAACTGGGAGTCACTTTTACAAATATTTTAAATTCAATCACAGTCAAACGTATATTAAGAACTACTTTTTTTTTGTCTGAGTGTACTGTACCATATATTTGAACAAATATATTATACTCTTTGTTCCTTTGGTACAGGGTATAATGAACAAAAAACGAAATATTTTTCAACTGTTCAACTGTTCGTTCTCCTCAGCCACCCCGCAGGCCCGGGCTGCATTTTCGTTTAACAGTTTTGTGCTTTTAATTCTTATTTAAAATTGCATGCTCATCTCTTAAGTGGGCTGACTGCATTTAATTTTATTTATTCATGTTTTTCTTTATTTTTCATTTTTTTTTTTTTTGATCATTTTGCTGTCTTCATTCCGCTTTCCGCTTGGCTGTTGTTGTTCTTGACTTGGCTGGACATTTTTGTTGTTTGTGTTGTTGTAGTTGTTCAATCCGAGGGGAAAATATGCTTCTTATTAGTTTTGTTGCGCGACTGCAAATGCTTGACTGCGCTCCGGGGCTATTATTTAATTATTTTGTCAATGTTTGACTTCGAAAAGAGCTGTCGTCGAGTGGCTGCAACCGAAGATAAGAGGTTTTGGCCTGTCTTGTGCTTGTTTTCTCCTCGCTTTTTTTTTTTTTTTTGTTGGCACAAATCTCTGCCAAATCTGTCATTTTTTGTAATTTCCTTTCAATATCAAAAGGCGCACACAAGTTAATTATAGCCCCCCAAAAGCCCTTTAACACTCTGTTTTCTATAGTTTTGGCCTTTTGAAGCTTGTTTTTCGGCAAACTCTATTCACACAACTCTGCACACAAAAAATAGTTGTGACAAAGAAAGTCGCGCGAAAACACATAATAAATAAAGTGTTAAGAAAAGCCGCTAACAAAGGCCCACCCGATAATACTCTCCATTGCCTTGGTCTACCTACCTACGTCCGTCTGTCTGTCTATATTTGTAAGCAAGTCTGTGAACATACAAAGCCTCGAGTGGAAAAAGTTTATTCTAGTCAAACGGCTTCCGTCTGCAGAATTGACCCAGAAAAAGACACAAAATTAATAAAAAATCGCACTCCACAAAAGAAACAAAGTAAAGCAAAAAAAAAAAAGCCGAGACCAAGCGCGACTAGCGACAAACGATGACAGCTTCGGCTGACCAAAGCTTAAAGTGTCAGCAAAGTAAAAATAACAAAATAATCGGCAAATGTTTGAATGAAAATACGAAGTGGACATACACTTTTTACACTCTATAATTGAATGAAGCTGGAATAATTTCAAATGTTGACCGGAAGATAATTTCGATTTGGGATAACTAATTTAAGATTTGTAATTGCAGAAAAGTCCCTGCTAAATCGCATATTTTGCAGGCAGTAAGGGATTCTGTGGCCTTAGTACTTTTTATTCAACATGAAACTCACGTTAATATAATTCAATATTTATGCATTAAATAGTAGGGCACACTATATAATTGATTGTAGCAGATGAGGGCTAATCCATGAATCAGTAATCGCTCTCACCAATCATACTTTTTATGCGATTTTATTTCAGCAATCGTGATTGTCATATTTACCAAACGCTATCGGCAATCACTGCATTCAGCAGATAAAACCGGCATAATACATAAATCGCAAATCGAAATTGTCTGCTAAATGTCCCAGTTGATCGAATTGACTGATTAGACACTAATTCACTGTTGTGAACCTGTATACGACAGACCGTATTATAACTGAAACCTTTTACCAAATCCAGTTTCAGTTCTAAGATATTGCCATTGGCAAGTTAGTTAGTCGTTTATGTCTAGAGATTCGATTTGCGAACAGCGTCTTGCTAGCTCCGATCACGAAAAATCCGAAAACGGTTTTTGCTCTTGTTGGTTTGCGGACTGTTGGCGAACATTTGGCGAATTTTTATTTGTGATCGTTTTTTCCAGAACTGAAACCGGATCCGTAATACAATTCGGTTTGATTTCCTGTCTTTTTCTTTTTTGGAAAAATTATTGAAAATCAGATATAAAATTATTTAATCTTTGGGCCAACCGGAATCTCAAAATCCAGTACCTTCTGAAATATACTTGATAACGATCTTAAATTTTTAGGAAAAATTAAAGACACATGAAAGAAAATTTTCTCAAATATTGAAAATCACAAGGCCTCTAAAAAGGTCTTTTAATTTTCTTAAAAAAAAAAAAATTGCATTAATCAATAGAAAACTGTCGGGATCACTTTACTAAAACAAATTAAAAATATATTTTTTATAGAATTTTAATTTTTATGTAAATTTAATATATTTTTTTCAGGAAAATAGTTATTTAAAAAGAATAGACCAATTCTTTTGCATTACAAAATTATATAATTAAAAAAAAAAAAAAAAAAAAACGAGAAGGCAAAGCTAACTTCGACTGTGCCGAAGTTTTAATACATGAAAACTTTTTTAACCGGTAAAAATATATAGGATATGATACGATATTTAAAATTTAAATCATGATAATAAAAATTGATAAAAAAAAATTTCTTAGTAAAACACATCTCCGACCGATCGGTCATGGCAATGTATAGTCACGATTTTGATAAAAAGCATATAAAACTAACAAAAAATAGGACGTTAGATGAAAAACTAAAAAGTTTTTCTACTAGAACAGTTCTTAGACCGATCGTTCCATGGAGCATATAGTAACCGACGGCCGGTCCGAATATTAGTGGTGGTAAAAAAAGGTAAATTAGCTGATAGCTTTAAACTGGGGACTAGTTCGCGTGAAACAGACAGAGGGCAGAGACGGACGGGAGAGGTTGACCGCTCGTCGTCTGATCAGAATATGTTATGGTGGAATGAATATTTATGCTTACAAACTTGAAAATTAATATACACTTTTCAAGTGTATAAAAAAATCGTCATTAAAATTCGTAACTAGATCTAGCACTCTGCATATTGAGAGATGTTAGTTTTCTGACCTACAGTTATACCTTCTTGGTTTAAGGTTAATTCATGGCCTTTGGATCTTTACAGCCAATACAGAGAACTTGTTTAAAGAAACTAAAATTATAGCTATTTCTCTGTATGTGAAAGAAGCCGGCCGTATTTTCCCTGTGTTACTGCAATTTAACCTTGCTGTAAAGATGACTCCTAAGCTTAGCAGACGTGATCCATTGGCTCACTCCTACTGAATCTGAACCATTATAAAAGAATCTTCCCCAAGAAATCATATCTCTAAATGAGGCGCTGTCTGCATTTCAATGCATCCGGAAATGCCATCGTGTGCTTTTCATGCATTAACTCCTATCAGGCTAAAATTACTCTAGTGCTCTGCTTAGCCAAAAAAAATCTTGCTATTCCTTTCCGTCTTAACAGGAATTTCTTTCCGATCTATCTACAGCCATGTTTTAAAATTTTTCTAATTATGAACTACCATCTTTCTCAGCGCAATTTTCTCTTACACTAGAAATAGTTTTTGGACCGATTAATCTATTGGCAGCTATATGCTATAGTCATTCGATACGGGCGGTTCCGACACTTTGGCATATGTGTATTTTAAAGATTACTTTGGAAAGTTTGCTCAAGATAGCTTTAAAATTGAGGGAGGAGATAGCATAGAAACTGACGGACAAGGCTAGATCTACTAAATTACTGATGCTGATCAAGAATATATTTACTTTATGGGGACAGAGATGCCTTACAAACATCAAATATATAGTTTTGGTTGAGAATTAAAAATTTGACTAGTTCGTTTTTCCAAACCTTCCTGCCGTAGCTGACAACTGCAATTGTCCCCCATTATTGCTTATGACTCCTCGTTGGCACATTTCTTGCTTCATTCTACATTCGGCATTCTGATCTGCTGCATTCAAGAGATTGCGGTTAAACATGCGGCATGTGAGAATAAATATATCCAGACATATATACATATATTTAAGGCCCAGAGGAGTACCCAACATGAACACACGCAACACACAGACGATGCTCCAATGTAAACGGTAAAATGCGTGCTCGCATGGGGTCTGCCTGCCAGTTCGTTCCCCCTCCCCCCCCCCACACTTCTTTAGAGTTCTCAAAGAAATCGAGTCACAGCTAACTTTTGCTTATTTAACTGTTATTTCTTGAGGCAGACAACAGAGAACGGTGCTGCATTTCATGACGACTCGCAGTAGTTTACTGTAACAACAGCGGCGCATGTGCAGCAGCCAAGAGAAGACGCACTGCCTCGGGCAAAAGATTGTTAGCCCGATTATCAGTCAACCGATTGACTCTGACTCTGACTACTTGTGTTTTTGGTCTTGAGTGGCCTGCTGTCGTCGTAGTCGTCGTCGTCGTCATCATGGTGATTGAAGTGTAGCGTCGATACAAGTGCATTTCACTTCTACTTCAGCGCGTATTCTTGCAGGAAATTAAATCCATTCAATGCTGGCCCCCGAGCCACAACGGGCGATGATGTTGATGATGATGATGATGATGGGGATGTGGGGATGATGGAGCGCTGACTTTTGATTGTTGCTGCTGTTTAACCAGCATTTAACTTAAGCGGATTTATGTGAGAGCTGAGGCTGATTGTCTGTCTGTCTGTCTGTCTCTCGGTTTGTGCGTCTCATTAACATGTGGGTGCTGACTGATGACGATGACCAAGCTGCTTTTCCTCATATTCTTAGAACTTTGCCGTGTTTAATAAACTGAAGTAGCCTCGTCAGCAAATGCATTGTCTATGACTAACGGTGCACGGTAAAGATGCGTAAGTGAAATGTCATCGGGTGTGTGTGTGTGGGTGGATGACCCAAATGGTGGCCAACTCTTCAATATGCATATGAAATGCACATTGGTAGCCACTTATCAGACGATCTAGTCAACATGTCATTATTGACAAATGGAAATGTCAAAATGAAAAATTAACTGCAAATCAACAGCTAAAACAACTCCAGCAACAACAACAACAACAACCATCAAAATGACAATTGAAAATGTCAAAATTCGCCAGAGAGTTAGAGAGGTAAGCAGCGCACCCGGCCAGGCCAGGCCAAAATCAACTGGACGTAATGGAGCCGAAGTTGCCACCAAAATGCATGCACGTTACAAGAGGCGCGCGCGAGAGGAACAGTCAACAGCCAAATTGACACGCCAGCAGGCAGAAAAAGGCGCTCCAGCAGTACCCAGAGTCCAACAACAACAACAACAACATCAGCCACTACATTTGGATGGATGTTGCCGACATTTGAATGCGACTGCCGCCGGTTGGCACTCTTCGTGTTTTGCTGTAGTTGTTGTTGTTGTTGCAATGACCACTTGATAAATGATAAATTAATTGAGTATTGCCAAATGGCACACTATTCGCAATTCTACTAAAAATGCCCTATGCGTATCTGTTAGCCTCGCTTCATAATTCAATATGATTTTGCATACAAATTTCTAATATGCAAATTCGTAAAGTGTTTTAATAGCACAATAAAACAGCCAAAATATTGCAACCGATTTTTAATGCATTTAAAATCTCAAATGACACAAAATCAAAATTGTTTTGCGGTCATACTTTATTTCTCATATTTCTAAATTTTGTTACTTTTACAAAAGATAATTAAACCGATTTGAAAAAGCTATTTATTGAGAGAAAGCTAAACTGCTACATCGTTTTGTTCATAAAATTTGAAGATAGTTTTGTTCCTTTCTCCTCGAATTACACTTGGGAGAAAGATCCGTTCTAAATGTACCGAAAATCGTGTTTTTGGTTCTCGTTTTTTCCTATATCGAGAAGGGTTTAACTTAAGGGGGTCTTCTACCTTTGAAAAACATTTTTCGATTTTTTGTTTTGCCTTATTATTATAGGTTAAACATTCCCCTATCATGCCCTTTGAACCATTTTCAAATATTTGAAATAGTTTAGCAGATATATCCATTTTAGTGAGCATATTCTAACGTGAGTATTTCAACGTTGCTCAAAACTTTAACCGCGATTTCTCGAAACCACGTTTTTTGACCTGGTAGCCATATCGCCGTTTACTTAATATTTTGATCACAGTCAACGACATTTAATCTGGCCCGTAACAAGAGGAAAAACATTTTTATACTATTTTTTTTTACACTAAACTACAAAAAAAAAACTTTAAAAATCTAAATTTTTTTTTTAACGTCCGCCATTTTCTTAAAAAAATATTGAAAAAATATGATTGAGGTACGGGCTAGAATTACAGCAATTCTGATCATAACCTCGTTTACCATTTTCAATTCCAATAACCTGGAGTCCCGGAATCATGGCCACCACCTCTACACCTTTATTTTTGAGACCTTAATTGTCAGGCCGATAACTTTTTGAACAGCCCTCGAAAAGTAAATTTTTTATTTTTTTTATTTTGTTATATAGTTAACGAATCCAATCCAAAAACCAAACTAAAAAGGTCTTGTGATTTTCTCTCCAGAATTTAAAAACGAGAAGGCAAAGCTAACTTCGACTGTGCCGAAGTTTTAATACACTTGAAAAACTTTACTCCAACTGATTTAACCGGTAAAATATATATAGGATATAGATATCAGATATTTAATATTTTTAAATCATTGATAATAAAAATTTGATACCATAAAAAAAAACTTTTCTTAGTAAAACACATTTTCCGACCGATCGGTCCTATGGCAGCTATATGCTAAAGTCATCCGATTTTGATCAATTTTTCCAAAATTATGTGAAAGCATATAAAACTAATATATACCAAGATTAGTGACGCTACGATAGAAAACAAAAAAGTTTTTCTCACTAGAACTAGTTTTTTGACCGACCGTTTCTATGGCAGCTATAAGTCATCCGATTTTGATAAATTTTTCCTGTATTATGTGAAAGCATATAAAACTAACATATACCAAGATTAGTGACGCTACGATGGAAAACAAAAAAGTTTTTCTCACTAGAACTAGTTTTTTGACCGATCGTTCCTATGGCAGCTATATGATATAGTCATCCGATCCGACCGGTTCTAACATATTTGTTGCGTGCAGTAAAAAGAAGACTCTGTGCAAAATTTTAGCTCGATAGCTTTAAAACTGTGGGACTAATTTGCGTAGAAACAGACAGACGGACAGACAGACGGACAAACGGACAGACGAGCAGAGACGGAGAAGAAGAACTCAGCTCGTCGTCCTGATCAAGAATATATATAGTTTATGTGGTCGGAAATGAATATTTCTATGCGTTACAAACTTCTGGGCAAAATTAATATACACTTTTCAAGTGTATAAAAAGAGGTCGTACGTCGCGCTTAAGAAAACTCAAGTTTTGTTTTTGAAACGGAAAAAATTTATTAACTGGATATTTTGTTCTCATGTTTAAAAATTTCGTTCTTAGTAAACTTTTAAGATAGTTTAAACTTAAATTTTAATAAGTTTAAGTGCGATATTCTTGATTTTTTTTGAGTGTGGGACACCCGGCAGGAGCGAAGCTGTTTAAGAAGAAAACGGCATCAATTGTTGTGCCATCCTTGTTTAATTTGAGAATAAATTAAAAATTATTTTGAAATTTTTTTAAATGCTAAAGCGCATTCACTAGTCGTGTTTTTCCCCCTGAGCCAGGTAGCATTCAAAATGTTAGTTTGTTGTTTTTTTTTTTGGCACTTGACTCGCCAACGGACAACGCAGCGTAGGAAATCGCTTAAAACCATCGAAATTTCGCAACATTTCATACAAATTTGACTGTGGGTCACAAGGACGCTGCCTGCCACAGAATGTACAATCTAAATCTGGTTAAAACAAAATATGCAGCCAACGCCTCATTGGTGCAACCAACTTGTTTTGTCACTGGGGCAGTAATTAGTGAACTTGCAACTTCCAAATCGTATACCATACCATTAGTTGGGCTCATGAGTTTGCCAAAAAAAGTGTGTGTCAGTTTCATGGAGTATTCGTTGTGTGACGACGGGTAAGAGTCTTTTTTTTTTTGGTATTTTTTAATTAATTGATGGGAAGATTTGAAAGCGTCAAAATGCAGGTACTACGAGCATGTACTTGCAAGTAGATTGTCAAGTGAAGTGGAAAATTTCTCCGAATAACGAAGCAAAAAAAAAAACAAAAGCTAAATAAAAACGTTGATATACAAATATTTGCATAACACTTGATGTTTTTGGCAAATGCCAAAGCAACACTACTCACATTGTTCGACACACTCACACACACACACACACACACTGACTCACTTAATTTGGCCAAATACTGTTGCAAACCTGCTAAATGTTGCTCATGTACTAAAGAGGGAAAATAAAATCAACAGAAATGCTAAATTGTTTAATTGAATTTACCACAGATGCGCTTAAGTTGGTAGTAATTTAGCAAAGCCATTTGTATCTGGGTATCCATGTATCTGTATCGCTGGATCTATGTATCTGTAAGCAGAGACGTGCTAAAGTCTCCGGCACATGGGCTTGATTGTCGTCGCCAGACAAATAGAGCAGCAGCAGCAGCAGCACGAGCAACAAAAACAATGAGGATGAGGACGAGGATGTGGATGAGCTTGGCACAGTTGTTGCGATGCAATGAAATGTATCTATAAGTTACACAAACTAACAGCCACATGCCATGTGTGTGTGTGTGTGTGTGTGTGTGCGTCTTCTTCCTGTAACTATGCATTAAATTGAAAATGGCAAAGAAAGTGCTCCACAGACGCCAGTTGGTTGGCTGAATTGAAGTGGTTACTTGGTTCTAGATTTCTCCCAGGCACAATTATGCATGTGTGTGTGTGTGTGTGTGTGTGTGCCTGATTGTGCTTTCATTTCTCAATTGGCCAGCTATGTGGCCCGTCCACATTGCTCAATGCCTGATAATGTTGTTGATATTTAAGCTGCCCAACAGCACCAATTGACGCTGCCTTATGGCTGGATGTCAAAGTTCGTTGCAAATGCAAATGATTTCCCAATTTGGCAGAAAAGTGTCTGTTAATTAATTTGTGTAGATTTTTCTAACCATAAAGCATGTTCATTAGCATACAGTTCATTCTGTGACATTTTGACCTCCCACTACACCAGAGGGGTAAAAAAAAGTTGGCATAAAACTTGCTTTTGGGCATTTGGCAATCATTCAAAATGCAACTGAAAATTTTGATAGAAAAAGTTTGTTATTTATAAATTATGCAATTAAATTACAGTTTTTCACATGCTCTCACTTTACAAGTGCTAGTCTATAATTGTGTTATTTTAATACTACCTAAAATCAAATCCAATTGTCAAAGCATTATGCAGATTAATAAATGTGTTAAGTGTTTTAAGCGGCAAAAATTTTTCTGATATACAAATATTTTTTTATAGTTTTTGTTAGCAAGTCTGGATTATTTTAATTTAACTTATGGCATCCGGAAACTCCCTGAAGACTTCTTAATCCCAAAACTAAGCTAAGAACACCCTCATTGAGGACCTACTATTTCACATGTATGGTCGTTGCGCATTTTGTTAGCTTAGAAAGTCTTTGGCCAGACGATTACTGGGAAAACAGAAAAGAAAAACAGTGTTGGAAAGCAATTTTAAAAAAACTGTGTTGGAAAACGAGTTTGAAAAGGCTTCACTATGCGAATTAGGACACATATTACTAAGAAATCTATAAAAAGGAAACTAAAATTATAAATTATTATTTAGGAAGCCAAAATAAGGAAAATAAGATTCGGATATAAAAACTGAGAGATCCAAAATTGGTAAAAAAAAAATTTTTTTTTAAATGAGAGAACCAAAATTGGGAGATTAATTTTCGGTTTTCTCATCATTCTTGAAAAAAAAAATTTCGAATTCGCATGATATACCCTTGGAAAACAGTGTAGGAAAAAAGTGTTTAAAACAGTGTTGGAAAATAATGATGAAAACAGTGTTAAAAAAACAACATAGAAAAGCAGTGTTGGAAAACAATACAATGTTGAAATGCAGTGAGGGAAAACAGTGTTGGAAAACAATGTTAAAAAAAGTTAGGGTATTCACGACAACTTGATTATTTGATAAGCCGATGAAAAATTAAATTTGATCAGTAAATCAGAGCCAACTAAATTGAAAAATTGTAAGTTAGGTTTTTATGAAATATAATTCAAGAAAATGGCTCAAAATAATATGTAATTGCATTTTATATAATTTATATAAAACATTCTTGGAGAACAAAAAAAAAAATTAATTATAAAACGACTTTCAGTCTCACACCTTAACCTCTACACCATTGCAATCAAGCTGGAAGCGCCAGCTTAGTGTGCTTTATACAACAGTGGCGCTTTATCAACAAAATATTACAAATTCTGGCACCCAATGGGTAGCACTGTTTGAAGTGTTTACCAACACTGAACATGAAATTTAACCAGGTAACCACATGACCCAGCTCTAGGCTGGTGATGTCAGCTTACTTTTCGGTAGTACATTTTGTTGTTGGAGATTTCATTTTTCAACAGGTTATCTTTGTAAGTTTTCGGGAATACCCTAAATGGTTGACAACAATGTTGAAAACAATTTTGGAAAATAGTGTTGGAAAACAGTGTCGGCAAATAGTGTTGGAAAACAGTGTTGGAAAACGGTGTTGGAAAACAGTGTTGGAAAACAGTGTTGGAAAACAGTGTTGGATAACAATGTTGGAAAACAGTGTTGGAAAAAAGTGTTGGAAAACAGTCCAAAGGTCAAATGATCAACAACATACTACTATTAAGTATAATTGAAATGCCAAGATTGGCTAGCCAACTGCTTGGAGTACCGAAATGAAAAATTTTTCACAACAATAAGAAATGAAAAGTATTTAATGTTTTCGATCAATTTTTGTCACCGATAATCCTACCAATAGAAATCACGAATAGTGTAAAAAACTTCAAAAAGTAGCGTCTTTATACTTGTTAATCGTGAATATTATCTTATTCAACACATTTTTGCCGCGTTTGATCAAAATTGGATAAAGAAATCGTATATAAAAATCGACTTCCAGATGGGTCAGCCAACTGATTACAAAAAACTAACGAAAATAACATTTTCGAAGAAAATCTGGCAATATAAAAATTAAAGAAAATGCATCGGGGAAGCCAATTCTATCCTTCTTCTATTTTAATACCCTTGCAGAAGGTAAATTAAAATTGTCACGATGTTTGTAACGCATGTTTCTACGCTATCTCCACCCTCAGTTTCACAGCTATCTTGACCAAACTTTGCAATAAGTCTTCAAAATCACATAGGCTGCACATTTGTCGGAATCGGCCGGATCGGATGACTATATCATATAGGTGTCATAGGAACGATCGGTCCAAAATCTAGTTCCAGTGAGAAAAACGTTATTGTTTTCCATCGTAGCGTCACCAATCGTGGTATATAATAGTTTTACAGCTTCCACACAATTTTGAAAAATTTATCAAAATCGATACTATACTATAGCTGCATATTACGTCGTTCAAAAACTAGTTCTAGTGAGAAAAACTTTTTTGTTTTCCATTAAAGCGTCACAAATCTTGAAATATATTAATTTTATATGCTTTCACATAATTCTGAAAAAAATTATCAAAATCGCATGACTATAGCATATAGCTGCCATAGGACCGAACAGTCGGAAAATGTGTTTTACTAAGAAAATTTTTTTTTATGGAATCAAATTTTTATTATCAATGATTTAAAAATTTTAAATATTTGATATCTATATCCTATATTTATTTTACCGGTTAAATCAGTTGGAGTAAACCTTTTCAAGTGTATTAAAAGTTCGCCACAGTCGAATTTAGCTTTGCCTTCTCGATTTTATATTAATTTTCGAAAAGGTGCCAAAAATAATAAATTGGATTCGGTCGGGATGGAATATGCCTTCCTTCGCACTTTAACTTAAACGCTTAAAAAATAGATTGAAAAAAACCATTCCCTTCCTTCGTTAGTTCACTACTTGAGTTTAGAATTTCTTTGCCTAGTTTAAATTTTGTCCCGATGTGGTCATCATTAGCTAACATTGACTGTCTAAGAAATTATGGGCCAAGCATTGACACTTAAGCCAACTTCCCCAAACAGGCAGAGGCAGCTTTGGCTTCAGCTTCTGTTTGTCGTGTTGATTCAACTGCAACTCATCTGCCTAAGAAGGTGAGCGTTGACTCTTTGCTAAGAGTAAACCAAACTCCACTCAGTTGCGCATGCGCACAGCCGGCAACCCAACAAACTCAAGCTCTTACGATCGCTGCCTCTCTCTCTCTCTCTCTCTTGCTCATCTTGACCATTTGTGGTGTACTCTTTGGTTCGAAACGATGACTACTTTTCTTTTGCGGCCAACCTTCTTGGACTTTCTTGGCAACATGTTTAAAAGTCTTTTGGAAGCGCCAAGACAACGTTCAGTTCGCTTTGTGTGCTGTTAGCGTTTGGTGCGTTGTAACGGAAGAAGAAGTGCCTCTCAAATTAAGGATTAAAAAATATACAAAAATACAAAAACTTGCGTGCAATAAGCCGCAATTTTTTATGTGGCACGATTTTAATTAAATCTTCGGTTATTGAAAAGTTTCCCGCAATAACAACAAAATAAAATACACTCAATTGCATTTTGCATGACATATCAAACTCACAAGCGCGCGCGCGTGCGAAATTCCTTCCCAGTTTTCAGTGGTTTCAGCTGTCGCTGCGTATTGTTTATGGATTTGCCCGTTATTCATTTTATGAAATTCAGCTCTAACACGTAGTGGAAACGAGAAGCGGCGGCATCAACAGGTAAGCCTTGCATTCAGCCAGGATTAACTTTGCTTAAACTGTGGCAACAACTAAAGCGACAGACTGGGGCAAACCGAAACCAAAAAACGCAACCATCATGGCCAATGCCAGGGCCACTGACTCCGTGTCGACAAAAGCGGATTATTTTGAAAATATTTACAAGCCCGAAACGGTGTGATGTCCTTTATTATCCTGCATATTTTCATATACATATATAAGTGTGGGTATGTGGAGATACAATTTAATGCTGCTGCTGCAACATTGTTATACAAAATAGTTAAAGAGTTAAACAATAAAAAAAACACAACCCAAGGCAGTTTACCAAAGTGAAAGAATGAAATGAAAACTTGTCTTTAATTAAAGAAAAGGAGCCAAAGCAAAAGCAGAACAAGAACGCCAGGCGCATAAAAAGTCAACGGCAACAACAACAACAACAAGTGCAGCAAAAACAAGTACCACACACACACACACACACTCAGGCACCAGATACTGACACTGACACAGAGAGAGGCGGATAGCCACACACGTGTAACTGGAAACAAGTTGAAATGCCTCAGCTACATTTGGTCAAGTTTACATAAAAGCCCAGTTTGTACCAAGAAACGGACGTTCTGCCGTTTGCGGTGCGGCAGCAATGTCATTTTAATGAAGTACTAAAAACTCCAACTCAACCCAACACATAAAAAAAAACAATGCGGCAATCTGTATCATACTATTTATGCAGGCATTAGCAGGACTGTCCGCCAGTCCTTCCCAGCCTGTCCGCTCAGCTTCAGCTTCAGCTGGGTAACTGACTTAAGCTGACAGCCGCCAGGGCAACACGCAGCACAGTTTGAGTTACTTTCCAAATAGCATTTTATGTACGTTTACTGCCCCCCCTTCCCCCCCCCTGCCCCATCCCCCGCTGAGATTAGTGCAGTTACTGCAGTTGCATCTACAGTTGTTCCCGGCCGTTGTTCTTATTGCGGTTTGCTGTTTGCGGTTAAATAAATAAGGCAGCCCCAGCGTCTGCTTTGGCTTTGGCTCTGACTGTGGATTCGGCTTTAAGAAATTGCATTTGCCACACCAGTGAAAACTTCTTAGCAGCTGCTGTTGTTGTTGCTGTTGTTATGGCACAAATGAATTGAAATAATAGATGCTTGCTCTACGTGCTTTCCAGCCTACTTCCTTTTTGATTTTTGAAGCTAATCACTGAGCCGAGTAGTGTGTCATTGTTATATGGGGGGAAAACCAATTATTCTTGGCTTATTCTAGCATATTTTCTTTACTTCAACCAGGTCAACTTAAATACGCAGATAAGCTACATTTTTAAAGCTAGCTAAAAATTGTATACAAAAACGAAAACACGAGAAAAAATATCACCAGGTTCTTTTTTATTGTATTTAAGCTCAAACAAAAACAGAGACCTCTTCAAAAATGGTTTTCAAACTCCATCTAAGGGTACTGAACGATCGACGAGTAAGGGTGCAACAATTAGTAAAGGAAGTCAGAACCATATTGACCCCCTTATTGAATTATGTTTGTTGGAAAACTACCTCTTCCAGTGATGCAATGAGTGTTTTTCTTCCAAAATATATCAATATCATAATTTTGATTCTAATTTGAGCGCTGAATTTTTAATTAGCTGACCGTTTTTCCCAGATTTTTCGTGATTAGAAGATAGTTGGATATACTTTTGTATATTATACGAGCTATGTGTACACGCTCAAGTCTTGAGTCGTCATTAACTAACCTATTCAAACCACAATAGTTTTTGTTTAAGCTAAGATGAATAACGATACGAGAAAAACCAAACGCAATATTTAAATTTTTTTCTTAAGATCCCAAATTTTTGATTATGTTTTTTTTGAGAAAATCTATTTTTTCCCAGATCAAAAAATTCCTAAAAATGTTCTACAAATTCTAAAAATCTATTATTTTTTTTTTTAACAGACTTAAGTTTTCTCTAATTTACCACATTTACAGTATTTCGTTATCATCGCGCTTAGTAAAGATATGGTCAAATTATCCGAAGTTTTGAGCTATATATATCTTGAAAAGTAATTCACACTAATAATCGCTGTAGATGGTTTTTTCTCCATGAAGATTATGCCATGCCAATCCCAGGAAACCGACGCAGAAGCTGACGCTGCCTCCTTCATCGGCAGTGGAGTTTCGTCCACCATGAAACTCTCGGTATTATTTCAAGTATATATTTGACGGTCTAATCTAAATTAGCCCCATAATATTTACCCAACGTTTCTTTTCAAAATATAATGGTTTTCAAGACAACGAAAATTGGTTTTTTCCAAACTCAAAATGATGTCAAATACGTCAACAACAATCAGCTGTCAAACTCTTAACTCAGAAACTAAAGCGCACTGCCTAAATATGAATAAACTATAAGGCATTATAATCTTTTTTGCGATAACAGCGCACTCTGGCGATCAAGGTGGTTACTGTGTAAAATCAAAGTAAATTTGAAGTGCAAAAAATCAAATTAATAAAATTGCTGTAATTGCCGTTTATTCACAAATTACTAAGAACAAGAGCTCTGGCCTAAGGCAGGGTTCTGACAGGGACATGACAATCTAGTAAGTCTTATAATTGTCTTGTTTTCATTGTGAATAGCTTGTCACTTGAAGGCTTACTAGATTTTTCTCAGGCGTCAAATAATGTAAGCCCAGCCTTAGGCTGGCAGAAAGAAGACAAAATGGCCCGCTCGAAGAACAAAAACGTTCTTGAACATCGGATTTATCCTGGCCTACTAGGATTAAATTCTATTTGAATATATGAAAAATCCGCTATCTACTTATAACTCAACTCAAATAGATTGTTAAACTTGATAGAGACGAAGATGCTTAATTCTGCTTGCACAAACTCTTATTCTTTGTAGATTTAGCAAGGAAAATTTACCTTAAAAATGTAAAAAAAAATTTTACCCCTCAATTGGAAGCCCTGATCTTGAAAAGAACATGGTTTCGTCCATAAGCCAGAAAAGGTGCTTAAAATTGTTTGGAAGGTCTGGGCTTCTTCTATGTATTTTATATCATTATCAAATAAAAGTATTTAGCAGGGTGTTGCTAAAAAGAATTTGTACTAGAATGGTGTTCCAGATAGAAACTAATTCAATTTTATTTATTTGAAAAAATAGTTTATTGTGACATTTTTTCTTACTATAATTTCTGTTCGTTAATAGATAAAGCAAAGAAAGTTTAAAGAAATCAGAGCCATTTGTCAACATTCTTAACAAATAGTTTCTAATGAATTGATAGTTCGATTCTAATGAATAGATAAATAGTATAGAAATTGCTTAATTTATTTACAAGTGTATTAACAGAGATTGCCATCTCTCCCTCCCTGTCTGACTCTCTCTCTCCTTCTGTATTATTTAACCAAACCCATCCCAAGAGATGAGCTAAGACCGGGCCATTTGTTGCATAAGCAGCTGATAAACTTGCACATAACAAACTTATTACAAATAAGCACGCCATCGCCATTAAAAGTGGCTGCATTTTTAATTAATCAAGTTAACAAACAGAGTCTGAACAGACTGACTCCTGCATTGGTAGCAATAGCAACAACAACAACAACTGCAACAACTGCTCATCTGTCAACAACAATGTGCGCCGCAAATTAATTACATGCCACCACCACCACCCCCGAGTGGGCACTCGGAGCCTAGCAGCGGTGTCAAACCCAAAATCCAAATGCAAGATGATGCAGTGCATCAACATTGTTGAATGTTGGCATACATATGTATGTATATGGCAGAGCGTGCGATTACCAAATTAGATTTCTGTCTAATTATGGCATTGGAAATGCAACAAAATTTTACTGCCCTGGCGGCACAAACTTTGCGCAAAACGACAGCAAACAAATGAAACTGAAGCAAAGAATTGAGCCAAGCTGCGGCAGTTGCCATTCCTGTTGCCGGCAATGGCGAAACTTGACTGCGCCCGTCTTGATATTCTGGGCTCAGAGGAAGCAGCACTTTATAATAATTAAATAATTTTCGCCAATTATAGAGCCCGCACATAGACCCAGTCATCTAAGTAAATGTATGTGTGTGCGTGTGCCTTACTAATAAATGGGATTGCGTTTAATTAAGAAAAAGAAAATTGTAGTTGCCGTCGAAGTTGAGCAGCAAAAGTTGCTCCATTTGCCACGACAAAACTGCAACTGCAACTACAACTACAATGTGAAGCTGCTGCCACACAATATTTAACTTGGCTCAAAGATAATGAAAATTGCCTTGGCAAAATAAGTGGCACAGAACAATCACATGGACAATGAAAAATGCTACAACCGTGATTGAATAGCTCTCGGATCTTATCATTTGAGAAATTATGAAAGTTACAAAAAAAAAAAACTTTTGTTACAGCGCAAAATATATGGGGCAGACAATCAATGGTTTGAGATTTTCTTAACTTAATGTGAACAGCTTTAGACATGGTCAAGTGGATATATTGGTAAGAGCGTCAATCTTTAGAGTATGATGTGCAGCAAAATTTTACACTTCACCAAAACTTTAGCAAAATACAAAACAAAGGCTTGGAGCTGAACGTTCTTTATGACTTTCTGGGTAACATAAAATGTCAGAATTATGCAAAATAAGTTAACAAAATGTTGGCTGTCTATTAAAAAAATTGTTATTAACCAGAATCACTTAGTTACTAAAAGAAAAATATTTCTTTTATTATTTTTCTTAGGGTTACTTATGTCACTTGTCAAAAACACTTCTTGCACTTCCATTTGCATTTTTTTCCTCCACAACTTCAGACAAATAAGTGACAAGCAAAAAGAGAACTATTCAATCAGGCTATGCATCAAATGGAGTTTAATTACGAAGAAGTCTGGGGCGTAAGGAAAACGCTAACAGAAGCAATTGAGCTCTAAAGCAAACACCAAAATTGTTTTTAATGATTCTGTAAATTTCTTATTTGAGCTTACAAGTTTGAGGGGGTGCAACGGACAAAAATCATACCTAAATAAATTATTTTAAATTTATATGATTTTTGTTTTGTTTTATATAATATTATAATATGTCATGAATATGTTGGAAAAGTTTTAAGTCAATCGAACTAAAACTCTAGAAGATATTGCCTCTTTTTAATCGTTCTATCAGTCTAGATTGGCCGTGCCGCGTTGTAGGCATATTTCTTAAAACGTGTTTTTTGATATAAATGGACACGATTTCTCAAAAACTAGCAAAAAAAACTTCTAGAAATTCGAAATACTTTTTTTAGATTGAACGAAGTATTTGGACACACGAGACAACAATTTGGACCTTTTTTACTGGCTTCTGGTCGAAACTGATTTTTTTAAATTGTATAATACAGGTTTTTTCAATGAACGAACAATTTTTCAAATATTTTAGTGGTGGAAATTTTTTTAAATAATTTTCGAATTAATAAAGATTCCTTTTGAAAACCATTTTATCAAAACTTTTTTGGTCACATATTTTTTTCATGAATTTTGGAAATAAATAGTATCTGTGTATTCATTTAGTTACAAAGTTATTTGAAAGTTAATTTAATATAAGTGGATGAGCTTAACGAAAAAAAATTTTTTGATTTTTTTGTTTTGCATTATTATTATTGCTTGGACTTTCCCCTTTCATCCATTTCAAACCATTTTCAAAAATATCGAAATAGTTTTGGAGATATTGTTATTGTCATTCTTAAGGTGTCAGCAAAAAAAATAATATACGTACCGAGGGTTTGTGCGTTGAAGCATCACTTTAAGATGTCATCTACCTTTGAAAAAAATTGTGCGTTTGCGTTTGGAAGAGGGGAAGGTTTGATTATAAATTAACGGAATTTTGATTTTAAATTGAAAAAAACGTAATTTTAATTTGAGTTTTCGAACCTTAGCATATCTATCTCTTATCAACCCCATAATTTTCCGAGATGAACAAATGGATAAGTAAAATTTAGGTATTTGATTGTTAGGTGTTAACCTGCTTTTTTGTGAAGTTGGGTAGTTGAGATGTGATATATAATACGTTATGTTATTAGGAATTTATGCTATTTCCACTTTCATCCATTTCAAACCATTTTCAAAAATTCGAAATAGTTCAGGAGATATTGTCATTTTAGTGCAGCAAAGTGCTTGCTTGAGCAAGCACTCAATACATCCTTTAAAGAGGGTCATCTACCTTAGAAAAAAATAATTTTTTCGATTTTTTGTTTTGCATTATTATTATTGCTTTGGAACTATTAGTGCAGCAAAGTTCTTGCTTGAGGAAGCACTCAATCATCCTTAAGAGGGGTCATCTACCTTTGAAAAAAAAATTTTTTATTAAGACTTAAAATGTAAATGTAGAGGCCTTAAAACAATCTCCTGTTCATATTTCTTCGTTTGAAGTTTAAAAAAAAATCTCAATCCGTTCAAACTTGACATAATTATAGAGAAGATATAAAAATTGATAAGCCATTTCATCAGCCATTTGATATGGTTTCCACCCATAATAATATCTATAATTTTTTGGGCAAATCTCTTTGAAGTTTCTTCTTTGGTGCTTAAAGTGCACACAAAACCGCTGGCAGGTGCATGTAGTTAGACCCTGCTAAGTAACAAAACTGTCAGGTCTTTTGTTGTTATATTTTGTTGCTTATTACAGCACAATTTCCCGTTAAAACACAGAGGCCAGCCAATGAAAGTCGGTTGTGGGCTGTCGGTTGCACAGTTTTCGGGCACAGGTTAATTTTTGAAAGCATCTAAGTTTTTGACGCGCTGCAGTCGGGTGGGATGGGGTGGGGTGGGGTGGGGTTGCATATGCCAAGACAGTCAAATGCTAAAAGTAGAAGCATCAACGTCGTAGACTGACGTTGACTTGTGGCCGTGTTGCCTGGCGGCAACATCTCACAAACATACACACATACACAGTCAACTGAGCCACATATCATGGGAACTTTTAGACGACGCTGAGCACCAAACCAAACTTGTGAAATCATGGGAGTGAAATATTTTACTTTGTTCATGGCAAATTTATTAATAAACATTTTTTTGCTGCTGTGGAATTTTTAATTTCATTTATATATTGAATTGAGTCAAGACACGCAGCTATGTAGATGCAGTTTTCTATTCGTTGGCCTGGCCTGGCCTGGCCTTTATTTTTTTTGGCACAGAATTTTCAAATGTACATATTTCCAGACACGAAAGCTTCTTCTTCTGTCTTCTTTGAAATAATTCAAGCGCATCTGTGTTAATATCAGTCAGCCATGTTGTTGTTATCTAAAGAAGAAGAAGGTTTAACCCTTTTTTTACTGTAGCTGTGTGTGGGTGTGGGTGTGTGTGGGGTGGCATGACTTTGAACTTTTGACACATTTGGCAGACGCCTGTCATAGTTTTGCCCCGGGTAATAGGTCATTGGGGAATTTATGCTTGGTTAACCTCATGTCCTTTTTACTGAAACATGAGAGACTCTTCAGCTACATAAATTCTTTATTGTATTGTATTGTATCCATTCCCCGCCCATTCTCAAACTGATTTGCATTTATGTGTGTGTGTTGTGACCTTCAGCTATTTTACAGCTGCAACAGCAGTACAATACACTAAATTATGTGTTTAAGCCTAATTAAGCGGTTTACTTGATGAATACAACTGCCACCACATGTCACAAATAACATTTCATCAATTTTGTGTCAAGGTGCGAGGGCAGCTTGATCAGTCAGTGGCTTTAGGCAACTCAGAACTATTAAAAATATTGAAAAAGTATTAATCAAACCTTTACTTTATTTATAACATTTTTGCTGAAATTCACGAGCTTGTCAAATCAAAATTTGACCCTAAGCGATGGTTTACAGAAACGAGGGATAATAAAAAATTAGAGGTGCGCGCGTGACGTGAATTTAAACGTGTCACTATGTGTCACGACATGTCACGCCGTGATCGTGAGAAAACATATATAAATATATAAGTCATGCCGTACTCACGAACTTATCTTTTTACTATATTCGATTCATATTATTCCCAAAACTGAGTTGCTTTTGATTTCTTGAATACGCTGCTCCATACAAAGGGTTGATCGTGCGTGATCATTCGTGAACCGTTCTTTAATCGTGCATTAATCGTGCGTGACGCAAAACGCTCAAAAAATTGTGTGAGTGAATCGTGCGTCAAGAGATTTTTATTTCGTGAATCGTGCGTTACGTGAAGGAAAAATGGCTCACGTGCGCACCTCTAATAAAAATCAGGGCTGCAAACCATTTTTGAACCGAACCGGTTCGAACCCGGAATTCCGACTTTTCTTTTACTGTGAACCGAACCTTGAACCGAACCTCTTTTGAAAAATAGCTGAACCTGAACCTGTTCCGAACCAAAACTTTCGGATCGGTTCAAAAAAAGTTATTAGTCTGAGTTAAGCGGACATTTTATTGATTCAAGAAGAAGCATAGACCAAAAATTGCTCGAAGAAATAATACTTTCAATTTTAAATTGAATATAATTGAATTCGTATGTTCAAGTAAATAAAAATTCGGAAATTCTGTGTATGTTTTTATATTTTTAACAAATTTATTATTATTCTATACAAATTTGGTAAAACTTAGGACGAACCAAAGTTCGAACCAAAACCTAAGCACAAAAACCTTGAACCTTAAATTCCTGAACCTTAATAATTGGTAAATTTTGGTTCGAACCGGACCTCCGAAAAAATTATTTGGGCTTGCAGCCCTGATAAAAAAGTATAAAACAACCCTCGCATAATTGTTTTTATTTTCAATTTTATGACAACAAGACATAAAAAACTGCCGCATATTTTAATAGTAATATTTTTTTATTGCCTTTAAAATAATATTATAATAATAATAACAATGCCAACATTTTTGCAGTTTATGCAATCACTTTCTCACAACAACAACAATAACAATAAAAAAATATTTACCATAAAAAACCCCAAATGACAATGTATAATTAATCATTTTGTAATTGATTTTCAAACATTATTGAGCATTAATTAACCATTTTATTGATTGTTGTGAACTGAATGTCAGAGATAGCACTCAATGTTCAGCCTGATGATTAATTTGTTGACCCTTGGAAAGATGCATTTTGTTGCCCAAAGGGGGGCAGGGGGGCGGTCAATCAGCACTTAAGAGCTTTTTAGAGCCAACAATATGCTCCTCCATTTCTTGCAGCTTCTCCCGCTCTGTCCATAATCCATTAGAAAAAGTAGCAAATTATGATTTATTGCATTTTGGCAGCAAGCGGAGACCGAAGGGGGGCAAAAGATATTCATGAAAGCCGCAAAGTGTGCGCACGCCCCAAAGTATGCTGCGTATATAAAAAGAACCCAACAAAAAATGTAAAAACTCTTGTAATGGACATAAATTCTGCACTTTTACTTACAAGTTTATATATATATATATATATATGTATGTTGCACCCCATTAAGTAGACCGCAGTTAAAGTTGAAGTTGCATATGGCCCCCAAATGAATGCTCTATTTAATTAGGTTGAAGGTCGTCATCATCTCAATTATACGCTTGAGTAAGATTATTTTGTGTGTGTGTGTGTGTGTATTTTGTTTGGTAATTTTATGCCTAATGACCACAAAACTAGGTCTGCTAATAAGCTAAAAGATGATTGCATTTGCAATTGCATTTAATTATTGGCTTATTTACAGTTAAACAAATTCGATTTAGTTAATAACGTTGACCGAAATACCAAAAACAAAAACAAAAGCCAAATAGCAGGTGTCATTAGCATATACTTAGCACAAGAACCAGTTTCTCTCAAAAGAAAAGAAATGAAGAGCAGCAACGGCAACGGCCACAGAGGAAATATGGGTCAACATGCCCATTTGTTTACCCCCCAACCGCATTCTGATTAACACCTAGGGAAACTATGAGTAATATTTGAGTTTTGACTAGAATGAGAGGAAAAGTTTTTTAATGTACTTAAGTTCAGAAGAAGCAAGTTAAATTTGTTAAAGTGTAGAATCAACACGGAATAAAAATTAATGTGAAATAGGTGCATTTATTTTATTTTTTATATCATTAAAAATAAAAAATTAAATTGTTTCAAACTTTTAAACTGCAATTTAATTACATTTCTTTAAAATCAAACACACTTTATATTTGATTTGCTTAAACCACATGCCCATGCGATCGTGGGTACTAATACCCACCCAAAAATTTTTTCGCAAAAGGGAAAAGATAAAAAAATACTCTAAAATTGTCCCAAAATTTGTACAGGAAATATTATTGCTCACATTTTTATCTTTTAGTCGTTTTAGGCTAGAAATCTCTGAAATAAACAAAAACGGATATGTTAAATCCTTTAAAATATAGAAAAATAACAGACATTTTGGAGGCTTTATTTAAATTTTTCCAACAATTCCAAAGTAATTCTGTTCGAGTGATTTAAGATGTAATTAAGATATTGCAAGGCCAATAGCAGGCTAGAAAGTTCAAAAGCGCCTTTTCTTAGCCTTTTCTCTTTTTGATTTACAGCTCTTAGAGCCATTTTTGCTCTTTTCGTAAAACTAAAGCTACAATAAAAATTGACCTTTTTTTGTTGCGTTGAATAATTCAAGAAAAATAATGTTCACTAAAAATTTGTTAAAGGAACCTCACACCAGAAACAAAAATCAAATAAAAAAGGACGACAAAAGATTTTAAAATTTGGTAAATTGGAAAATAAACTAATATTAGAGGGATTCCCGAAAGTGATTTGCTTTCGATTTTGATATCAAAAAAGCAAATCTTAATCAGTTGACGAAACGACCTTTTGTTCGTACTGATTGACAATTGACGCTAAAGTAAGCAAAGAAATAAAGTGCTATAACTATTTTGGTCCGCCTTTTAAAAAAAAATTTAACAATAGAGCTTGTAGTTTCAGTTTGTTCGCAGCTTTACAAAGCAGAATGAAACCAAACATCAAGTTTGGCTCTATAATTTTCTTCAAAGAGTTTGGTCACTCTAGATAGAAAATCGAAATTAAATCGAAATCAGCCTTTGAACTGATTTCGTTAAATTTTTAAGTATGACCTTAATTTCCTTACTTTTTCTGGGCACACTGCCTATTTTGTATAAAATCAAAAAATGAAATCAAAATCGAAAGCAAATCACTTTTAGGAATCCCTCTATTATATCAAAAACAACTGAAAAAAAGGTTCAAACAAAAAAAGTTGCCCAGTTCGCTGAGTTTAGTAATTTTGTGGTTCAAGTCAAAACCCACTTCCGATTTATATAAGGTCACGTTTTTACTTATATCTTTGAATCCTCTGCGTAATGATCTTCTGTAATTTCAGTATGAATATGGTGCTAAAAAAAACTTTTAAAAATAGTTTCTTAAAATTTTTTTTTAAATATTTTGTCGTACAAATGTCACGTCACGCCAGAATGGAAATGCCCATATTTATATTAGTAACGACAAAATTCGCAAAATAATTAAATAAGATTAGCTGCACAACCGATCTTAACACGAACCATTGGGTGTGACTACAATCTCAAGATTATTTCTGAATAGGACAACAAATTAAAGTCATCCCTGGTTCGAAGCTGATCCTATGTTCAACGATCTTATGAACACACTTTCGTGAATTTAAACCCAAAAAGATTCGCAGAAGGAACCCCGGAGTGATCCCTTTCCTAATTTCACAAGGGTTAGTTGTGTTTCATATATTCTGAGATTTCTGCAGTTATAATGAGGATTAAACTTATTTTTTTAACGCTTTGCATTCTTCTGGATCGCCCTATGGATCATGGGGAATTGTCGATGTACCAATTACATTATCTCTGATCTGTTTCAGGTTATTAAAATATTAAGCTAAAGGCCTTGGTTGCTTAGCTCAGTTCTAAGTTACGCGAAATTTGTAATTTCGCTATAATTTCTCAATAATTTTAATAATATTAAAATATTTCAGTTTTTATACAAATGTTTTCTTACTAGGTGCTCTTAGGCCAGCTTATTGTAGTTATATTTTCATTATTATCTTGCACAATCGCTTAATTCTATTTATTTATTCACCAATGGGTATTATTTTTCTTCTAGTGCCTTAAGCTCTTGCAATAAATTTAATTGGTGCCATTTCTGTGCAGTTCGCTATAGAGTGTGCTCACACTTGGAGAAAAAAAATATTGTTTCTTACATAATCATTTCAGTTGGGTTATTTAACTCTTTTATTGTTTTTAATAAAAAGTTTTTCTATTAGATCCTCTACACGAATTAATTATTTATGGGAAAAAAATGAATGTATGAAGTGTGTGTGATTCAATTGCACTTACATTATGGTACTTGCATATAACAATTTTATTATTAGAGTTATATGGCTCTATACTTTTACTCAATATAATTACAAAAATTCCAACAATTGACAAAAAAATAAAAAAATATTGCGTTTCTGGTAGTTTGGGCTGCTTAGTGAATCTGTGAGGCTGTGTTGAGGCCGCTAAATGAGCGTCTAATAGTCATAAATTTCTTCTACTTAAAATTAATAGTGTGGGAGTTTTTTAATGCAAAAATTAAGAAATTATGCATTTTTGCAGAAATTTTGGAATAAAAAATTATCCAAAAACTCAATTTAGTCTCATGTTTAATTGTGTGGAATTTTCAAATTTAAACAAAAAAATATTTGGATTTCTAATTAAAATTAAAATTTAATGACAAACATATCTTAACTCTTTACTAGATCTAGTCAAGCAACAATTGCTCTAAGCCAAGCAAATTTTATATGTAAAATACATAGATATATTCTTCTACCAGATCTTCTATGAAAACCCCTACAAATGCTCATCACTTTAGCTCAATTTATCAAAAGTAAATTCAAATTCCCAAAAAAAGTAACCAATTTTGTTTTAAATTTATTCAAGCTTATCATGAGATGCTGATTTTGTTTTTTATTTTTAATAAATTAAAAAAATAAATTGCGTCATTTATGATGGGAAAGTTTTGAGGCTATAATTGGTTCACTGATTAATGTCTCAAAATATGGCAGATATAAAAGCCAAACAAACTAATTAAAGCCACCTAGAATGCAGCTGGAAATGGGCACAACTTCATGAGTCGGCAAACGGCAAACAGAAACAGAAACTTAGACAACACCGCCACCGACTGGCAGCTGGCGAAAGGTGCTCATAATAAACCATAATGACAAAATTACTATATTTAGTATGCTAAAAATCGGTCAAAGTGTCAGTAGGTTGTCGACGGTTGCCAAAAGCTTTTGCTTTTGCTCTCACTCTTGCCAACGCCTGCGCCACAGCAACATGATCTTGCAATTTTTGGCATTAACTTCTTTTCACCCAAAACAAAAAATGACTCTCTGGCTGGTGACTACTGTGGCCGGTGCGTGACCGAGACATGAAAATCTCTAGTTTCCTTTCCTCTTTTTCTAGACAAGCAACTTTCATTTTTGCCGCTTGAGAATATCAATATACAATGGGCATAATAAAAAGCGTATCGAACACATCAATAGGTTATTGGCATATTTGTATTTTTATGGCGCTTTGTTTGCCCTTCCCCCAGCCGTTGCCCACCATTCATAGTGTTCGTGCTGCTGGCACGCAAGACAAGTGATTGTTCGAGCTCTTCTTGTGTATTTGTGTGTGGCACTTAAGAGTGCCACAAGTATGGCAATTAGTTAACAGCTTAGAGGACCGCAAACAAGACAAAGCCGATCTTACACGAACGAACCAAAGAGCAAATGGGTCCAGAGAGGTTTTTAAGAGAGGCAATTCGATTGAAGATGATTTGGTTTTTCGGTAACGTTATAAAAATTGAAAGCCACGCATTCAGGTGACCCACATTCACAGCTTGCCAGATGCTTGGCCCGGCTTGTTTGGTGTGTGTGTTCTTGTCTGCCAGTCAGTTATTTGGACATTTGGTCTCCAGGCAGCTCGTTTTTTCGTGATTCTCTTCGTTCGTGTTCAGGTTGTTGTTGTTTTTTTGTTTTGTTCTTTTCATTTTTTTTTATTTTGGCATGAAATCAATCTCTGGGCCGTGGCTTTATTGAGCATTGTAGCCCCTTGGAATTTTAATTCAAACATTTGACGCTTTCATTTTGCTCAGATTTGTTGCCACTGTTTAATGTCATTATCAAGTTTTGACCATTTCTTTTATTGAACTTCAATTAGCTATGCCCCCACAGACAAAAAAAAAAAAAAAGACACACACAAATCGCATTTCCGCAGGCATTTTTAGCACTTGGGAAAGTGTCGCAATTAAAAGTTAATTGCCTTGCCAAAGAGGCAGACAGCAGTCAGATGTGATTGGCACGTGCTGAGCTCATTGATTGTTAATTATATTAGGCGGCCACAAATTAAGTTATTCATAGCAAAACATTTTGGCAAAAAGTTAACTTTCTTGTTCATATATCAACTTTGTCTGTCTTTAAAGGTGTACGACAACTCAATGCTGAAATGTGTGGAAGACTGGAAAATTAAGTGCAATTGGTGAGTAAATCAAAATTGAAAAGAAAAAATATAAAGAGGCTACGTTGTATCTAATTGGGTGCATCGCATAAGGACACATATTTAGCTAAGAATTCTCTGAATTTTACTTTTATTCAGTGATGAATCTAGTTAGGAAATCATGGAGCTATAAAGCAAAGAATGTTTCTACGAATTTACCTAAGAATAATTCTTGGAATGAACCTAAGCATGTATAAAGCAACTCTTGTTTTTTAAGCTTGATATTTAATGCACAGTTCGCTTAAAGCCTGTCAGAGTCTGTTACTTGCGAACCACAGGCAAATTAACAGACCACCTCCCGCCCAACCCACAAAGGTCCCCAGTCGACGCTAACGAAAATAACAATAATGGTATTTTAAGTAAAAAAATTAAATAGAAATAAATAAAATAAATAAAAAAAAGTTTACTTCTGTCTACAGGTTTTTAAAGCGTATGAGGACAAGTCAGTGGCCGCGTTCAGCAGAAAAACTTGCTGTAAACTCATTGATATATTTCTTGGTTATTTACTTAGCCCACTTTTCCTCTTGTGTTTGATGTGATATATACATGAAGCTTTTCCAAATGTCACTTTAACCAGACCCCCTTAAAGTATGCTAAATAATAAGAGTAGTTTCATTAAGCTGATCAGTGATCAAGTCAGCACATAGGACACGAAAAGGCTTAAGCAAAGCATAGTTACTACTACACTGTTTAAAACCTAAACAGATAATGATTCGGGTGGATCGAATAGGAACATTAAAGTTAATAAGGCAAAAGTCAGCTCAGCTGTTAGTAAATTTACCCCCCAAGGCAAAGAAAGAAAGGTTTATTAAATAAAGTCTACTAGAGTATGAGCGCCAATGGACTATAGGATCAAAGACAAACCGTTTGAATTGATTTTGCACAGATTCAATTATATACTGGTAGGATGCATTAAGCGGAGATCTTACACTCGATCCATTCTGAAGAATTGTAGACAAACCTGAGAGAAGTGAACATTTTGTCCGTGAAGGGTTGGTCGAAATCTTATGGCCTTATTAACAGTTAATATTGCAAAAGGTCACCTTCACCAGCTATTGATTCTAGTTGTAAATTATTAAGCCATGACAAAGCTTCTCATAAACTTTGCCGTTCGGATTCGGCGTTAATCTGTAGGTCCCATAATTTAGAGCAAAATTTAAAACAATCACAAGCCATGAGATGAAATAAAGCTCGTCTTGGTCTGTAAAGCCAGTTATAAATTCCT
The DNA here is from genome assembly GCA_018904225.1 of Lordiphosa mommai. Classification (NCBI taxonomy): domain Eukaryota; kingdom Metazoa; phylum Arthropoda; class Insecta; order Diptera; family Drosophilidae; genus Lordiphosa; species Lordiphosa mommai. The sequence continues at coordinate 87,359 of JAEIFT010000633.1, read as the reverse complement.
AAAGATAGCAGATAAGCTGCATTCTAAGAGATACGAATGTCGGGAAATGCCCAAATTAACCATTTTAGCATTTGTATGTTCAATTTGCAGCCGAACTATTAAATCCTCACTAGATCAATAAGAATAAATCAATTTTTTAAGATTGTCAAAATAATTATGTCATAATTTTCCAATCCAAACATCCTATTATGAACTACTTATGCTTTATTTAAAGCTCTCGTCTAGGTATTCTTTAAAAATTTCTACATTTTGAGATTTTCAACTTAAAATATATAATGTTATATTTATAAAAATTTGTATGTCAAATTATGTAAGGTTATTGTGCCAATAACTGTACTTTGAAAATTTGTTTAAATTATCTCTTATGTTCCCCATTTTGAGCATAAGCAATGCTCAGTAAATCCATTTGAAATTGCAAAAACAGGAACTTGGAAGAACATTGTTGTTGTTGACTTGAGTTACTTTTTTTCTATTTTTTATTCTCTTTCACTTCTCATTTACATTTATTTTGCTAGTCCGTTTGTAACAAGCTGTACACTGAAATATATGGGTGCGTTTATAGTTATGCACCAGACACTAAGTCGTCCAAATTGACGGGTAGTTTTGAAGAAGAAAACTAATTAAACAAATATATATTTGTTAATAATTTTAAAATCTCAAAAATATTTTTTTTTACATTATTTTATTTTCTCAAATTAGTTATAATACAAATAAAAATTCGGCTATAATTTTTCACCTTTTTTTTTACCAAAACTTTAGTTTAATTCAATAATACAAAAATTTATTGGGATTTCGTTTAAGCAGATCCAAACTAGGGTTTTCATTATTGTATCGATAAATCGATATGTATTTCGATGTTTTTGCTAGATGATATGCGATATTTGAATATGTTATTTGTTTGTGGCTATATAGTCATCCATATTTCTGGACAATTTTAAAGGGTTGTCTGGTTTCATCGAGTGTGTACTTTAGGATGGCCCGTTTTGTAAGTTGTAGCATGAGTTTGGGGCAAAAAAAATGTGGTCCAATTCTAGAATATACGTAAATACAACTTGAGCTTGATCGGAGTTCATTTGATGAACTCGAAAGCAGATCAAAGGTTAAAAAAATTGTTTTTCTATAAAAAACTTTGGTTCTAAAAATTGTCCAAAATCCCTGCTTAACTTTTTTAATAGACCTATTGGTCCTCTAATTTACTACATTTACAGTTTATTAAAATCATTGCGTTTTTAAAAGTTATGTCCAAAAAATTAGAGAACTGTTTGATTTTTTACCCATCATATTTCCAAAATTACTTAAAATTAGTAAAAATCAAACTAAAATAATTCCCAAATGTCTACCAGTTTGTTTTTCTAACTACTTCATTGTTTTCCTATATTTTAATGTCATGTTATTTAAATTTGTAAAAAAATTTCAAATTTCTGTAAATTTAATGGTTTTATATTTCCAACAAAAATATTACTAATTCTTTATACTAAATTCCCATTTCCAGCAATGCTTAACATAAATGAAATGAATTTTACTAAACAGTTATTTTAATCGGTTTAAGCATAGACAGCGCACTCAAATCATAAGCATTATTCGCTTTTTCATTCCAAATATCACTTCACTTTTGTTTTCAAAACTATTAACTTTACTACAAATAAATGTTGCAATTCCCTGCCAGCTGTTTAGAGGATTTTTATAAGCCCCATTGAGTTTTTGAATATACATAAATGCATATCAGTATTTTCATTGGCAATTGAGCCATCCAAACCCAAACATATGTGCAATACGGGCATGCAGGTTTGTGGCATGTGGAAAATACAATTTATAGCTAATTTTGGTTGCCAAAAGTTCAAGCATTTTATTGAAAAGCAACGAGCCTGGAAACCTTGCCAACGAATTTATTTGTAATGTCAACGGCAAAAACAAACGGGCTGTCAGCTTACACTCGCATCAAATGCAAATAAAATCAAATAAATACAAAAAAAAAAAAAAAAAGCTACAATAATCTGCTGGGCGGCGGCACAGGCTGCCAAACAAAATGCTAGACAAAATCAAACAATTTTTGCTCATTGAGCTTTTAAGCCGCCAAGTGGGGAGGTCGAGCACATGTCATTTTTCATTTGCTTTGATGTGTGCCAGAGAGCCAAAACAAATATCAAATCGGTGGCTGTGTGTGCGTTCATACTTATGTACGAATAAAATTTACAGGAGGACCTTTCAATATGTTAGCCAAATCAAACTGGACTAAGAGAGAACAAAGAGACTGTGAAAACGATATAACTAGACACTTATCAAAATGAATATTGTGTTTAATTAAACTAGAAAATGTTGATTATAATCGAATATGTTTATCTGTGCTTGTAAACTTAATATTCAAAGCACTTGGACTTAACAAAGGTAAAATTTTGGGAAGAAACTTTGATTTCACTTTGAGTGGACATTAATAAAATTTATTTTAATATTTAATTATAATTTCTGATTAATATAATTAATATCAATATTTTGTTTAAAGTAAAATAAATTTTTTTCCACAAACAATTTATTAAATAGAGCCAAATAGAAGATGTTAAAGGGGTATTCTACCTTTGACGAGTGTTTTAAGTGGTTTTTTACAAAAATTCTGGAAGGAAAACCAGAGGTTTTTTAATTTGGTTTTTTGTTTTGTGTTACAATTAATTAAATAGTAAAATAAAAAAAATTGGAATTCCGAAAAGTTATCGGCCTGCCAAATAAGGCCTCAAAAAAAGGTGTAGAGGTGGTGGCCAGGAGTCCGCATATTATCGAAATTGAAAACATAAATGAGGTTATGATCAATTGATGTAATTCTGGCCCGTACCTCAAAAAAAAAAATTTTTCTAAAATTTACGGACATTTAAAAAAATTTGATTTTCGATTTTTTTTGTTTAGTGTAAAAAAATAGTAAAAATTTTATCTTCATGCTGGGCCAATACCTGTCGATTACAACATGGCTGATCAAAATCGGTTTAGTAGAACTGGCCCAATCATGGCTACCAGGTCAAAAAACGTGGTTTAGAGAAAAACGGGTTAAAGTTTTCAGCAACGTTGAAAATACTCACATTGGCAAGAACATTGCTCCACTAAAACGGATATATCTGCTAAACTATTTCGAATAATTTAAGGGGAATGTTCAAGTGTAATAATAAGGCAAAAAAAAAAATCGAAAAAAATATTTTCAAAGGTAGAAGACCCCCTTAAAGCTCCAACCTTATGAGTAAACTAATTTTTATACTCTGTACCGAAGGTACAAAGAGTATATGTAGAGCAAATGTATGTAACAGCCAGAAGGTAGCATCTCCGACCCTATAAAGTATATATATTCTTGATCAGCATCAACAGCCGAGTCGATATAGACGATATAGTCCGCCTGTCCGTATGAACGCTGAGATCTCAGAGATGGTAAGAGATAGAGGTTTGAAGTGTATGGAACATATATTTCTTATACTTGCAGGCAGGTCAAGTTTAGTTTTGATTTTTGCCACGCCCCCTGCCTCCCCCGCAAATTGAAAAAAACGTCATATCTTCCACAATTTTGGAGTTAGGTTGTTCGAACCTTCCAGACATATATTCTACTCATCATTACTTATCGAGCCCCCATACATTGTTTTCCGATCAGATGAACAATAGTAGAGTTGCCACCCCCGCAATTTGAAAAACACCTCAAATATCCCGCAATTTTGGAGTTAGGTTGTTCGAACCTTCTAGACATATATTCTACTCATCATTACTTATCGAGCCCCCATACATTGTTTTCCGATCAGATGAACAATAGTAGAGTTGCCACCCCCGCAATTTGAAAAATAACTCAAATATCCCGCAATTTTGGAGTTAGGTTGTTCGAACCTTCTAGACATATATTCTACTCATCATTACTTATCGAACCCCATACATCGTTTTCCGATCAGATGAACAACAGTAGAGTTGCCACCCCAGCAATTTGAAAAACACCTCAAATATCCCGCAATTTTGGAGTTAGGTTGTTTGAACCTTCTAGACATATATTCTACTCATCATTACTTATCGAGCCCCCATACATTGTTTTCCGATCAGATGAACAATAGTAGAGTTACCACCCCCGCAATTTGAAAAATAACTCAAATATCCCGCAATTTTGGAGTTAGGTTGTTCGAATCTTCTAGACATATATTCTACTCATCATTACTTATCGAGCCCCCATACATTGTTTTCCGATCAGATGAACAATAGTAGAGTTGCCACCCCCGCAATTTGAAAAACACCTCAAATATCCCGCAATTTTGGAGTTAGGTTGTTCGAACCTTCTAGACATATATTCTACTCATCATTACTTATCGAACGCCCATACATTGTTTTCCAATCAGATGATCGATGGTAGAGTTGCCACCACCCACAATTTGAAAAAAATCGAATATCTTCCACAATTTTAAAGACAGATTATTTGAACCTTTTAGGCATATATTTTAATTGTCATTACTTATCGATCCACCATACACCGTTTCCAGATCAGATGAACAATATTCAAGTTATAAGCAAAACAAATAATTACGCTGGGCAGCACTGGCCGTAATCGTGATGGGCAGCACTTGCACACTTTAAAGTTATTACAGAGTATATTACAGTCGGGCTTGACCGACTTTCTTACTTGTTCAACCTCTGGTTTTTATGTAAATAAAAATATATACAATCTCGGCCCAATTAAAGTTGCAAATGGTTTCAGTAAAATTCAAACGTCAATGTCAAACGACATCTGAATTAAACTGTATTTTCGGTTTTATATTATCAAACAAAATCAGAAAATTCTTTTCGATTACTTTGCATTGCCAACAAAATTGCACTTTGGTCAACCAATATTGCATTTTTGCATTCTAATCAAATTTGGCCGCTCAGCCCCGGAACGCTCGATTTTTCTGTGGCAGTAATAAAAGTAAATAGTTTTGTGCATATTTTTCGGGGCGAATTTGTTTTTCCCTTTTTGATTTTTGTTATTTATTATTACTTTTTTTTTTCTGTGCAAACTAATTCGACAAATCAATGGAATTTGGCATGCATATTTAAGCATTTGTGGTATACAATTTTTCATATTTACCAAACGTAAGCCCCGAATTCGTACTAACGATTGGAAAACAATACAAAAAAAAAAAAGGAGAAATGTCAACTATTTTGTGGCTAATGAAGCTATTAGTGCCTTTGGTTTCGGCCACCCCCATGGCAACCACTTTGGCTTGGTCTTTGGGCACGGGAAATGTACATTTTCCGCAACCCGCTACAACAAAACAAACATTTTTTTTTACTTGATTTGGTACGAGGCCATCCAACAAGAGTGAAGCGGGGGGGGGGGGGCACAAAAGTTTATGCCAGTTGGTTGATTTCTGTAGCATTTCCGTTGTGTTTCATTTTAATTCTCCAATTCTCGAACTGCTCTTTGACCAGTTTTTCGGATGGCCAGATTGTGGGGCAAAATGAAATGAAATGAAATAAAATGTTTGACTATTGGCGGAAGTGCGCCATAAGTTGATTTCTTGTGCGCCATTTTGTTTACATATTTTGTGCTGCATACTTTTTGGGTGCTCACACACACACACACACACAGAAGCTGGCCCTGGGCGTACACTTTTAGTATAGTTTGGTGCTGTGCGGCTTATTGCCTTTTATGTGCCATAATGTAACGGAAATTGTTCAAGTTTTTAAAGACATAAATATTTTATTCAAATGTCGCTCTACGCCCAGCTGAACTGTTGCTGCTAAATGTTCAATTTAATGTTTTGAGCTTTCATCCCTTTCCCTGCCTGCCGTTAGCCCAACAGCTGCTGGTAGCCATTAATATTTTTCAACTATTTGCATAAATTAATGCGAGCACACAAACTGTTGCCAAAATATGCTTACTGCTGCTGCTCCAGAGGCAACTTATGAGCCTGGCGTGTGGGTCAGTTTTTGGTGGAGCCATGAGTGAGTTTTAATAGCGATTTAAAGCGCCTTTTGTTTGAATTTTAGTTTAGCTTGCGTCCAACTTTTTGGACGTATGAATTTGAAATGAAATTGCATATCTACTTTGAGCGCCCAAAAGTTTGTCTATTTAGGACGTACTTTAATAGCACATGCATAAATTTGATGGGTGGCAACAACTACTTATGCTACGGCGCTAATTCATAATTATACGGCACATAGGGGCAAAGGTTGCAGCTGCAGCTGCAACATATGCTGCCGCATTTGCTGGCCTCTGTTGATGTAGCCCAAAATTCAGCATAATAGCTGCTGCCAGGCAAAGTTGCAAAAGTTGTTTAGGATAATGGGAAGAATTCGCCTATGTTAGGTATAAATATGCGAGTTGGTATGCAAATTATTATTATACAAAGTTTGTATTTGAAAGTATCCAAAATTTGAGTAAGTTTTCTAAGAAAAAAAATTAATTTTGAGTTGTCTTTAAAATTCAAATCTTTTGATTCTTCAAGTCATAGTCTTATCGGGTCTTTCTCACCTATGTTTACATTTGCATATAAAACTATTTTTTTACACCAGCGGACCCCAAGGGCTGTTACAAGAATTTTCTCTGAAGATCTCCCACTGTATTTGAGTATCTCAGTCACAGCCAGAGTCCAAAATTATTCAGCTGGTTGCAGTTAAGCCGCTTAGTGTCGTTAAGAAATCGCTCAGGAGTCACACAGAAGTGGCTTAGAAGTTAGTGTGGAGTTTGTTCGTGAAGTCACATCAGAGGCACTTACTCTACAAGAATAATATACATACACTCACATTAGACGAAATATTTGTTGTATTGAAAACATAAGGTCTTAAGTCAGCCCCTTTATTCGTAAGATTACGGTGTGTACTTTATGTGGAAAAAACAATTTTTGTTTTTCTGTTTTAAAGGGCAACGACAATTTGTTTTAAAGGTCTAAAAAATTATTATGTGCAGGACTACAACAAAATGCATTTTATTTTGTTTTGAAAAGAATAACGGGCCTGGTAACGAGGGCGTAACGGGCCTTTATTTGCCCATCACTGCTCTAAAGTATTTGTTATTACTCATACGTAGTGTTGCCTTTGTTGTTCTATATATATTTTTGTAGTTTACATTGATTTCCAATAACTTGTTTTTCACACTTCCAAAAGTTGACTCTGCATTAAACTATAGAATGAAAAGGTTTGAGTCGAAATAAAAAAGAAATAAATTACAAATAAAGCTGGAACTCGAACCATCGTTTTCCATGTAAAGTTAAGTTAAGTTAAGTTTTAATGTTTAGTTCAGACACGACGCTCTACCCGCTGAGCTAAAGATTTAGTAAATAAATGAATTATTCAGGTTCTCTCGCTCCTTCTATGGAAAGGAGCTGGGGAAGCCCTACTACGTTCAATGGAAGGGGATGCAGATAATGTAGATAAAACGTCATCTCTACAAACCCTGACCAATTGAGCAAGAAGGAAGTGGTCTGAGCGTTCACTCATCAAAAACGGAGCTAGTACTCTTCACCAAGAAGTACAAAATTCCCTTTGTCATCCCTCCAAAGCTCAATGGAGAAACTCTGTAACTAAGTAACAGCGCCAAATACCTAGGCCTCACATTAGATGGGAAACTTGATTGGAATCTAAACACCGACGAAGGGGTCACGGAAGCCACTGTCGCCCTCTACGGGTGTAGGAGAAGTATCGGACTTTAATGGGGGATGACCCCTAACGTACGTCCTCGTTTCTTCTAGAGAAGAGTGGAGTAAGGGGCTGCCAGGACCGCAGAAATTTACTCAAATTTACACTGAAGGCTCGAAACTCGATAAGTAGAGTGGGTGGCGGTGTATACTCCGACAAACTTGGCATCAGTCATTCCTTTAGACTACCAGATCATTGTAGTGGCTTTTAGGCGGTAATCCAAGCGATCAAGGAAGCTCTTCTTTGTGCACAGTACTTAACTGAGACGCTGAGTACAATAAGCCCTTGTCTCAATATCCACCAATTCGGTTTCTGTTAATGATTATCGCCAATCTCTCCAAAAGATGGCAGAACAGTCTGACATAAGCCTTAATTGGGTTCCAGGACAAAGGGACATAGAGGGCAATTGCAAAGACAAGGCACTAACACCAACCTCCTTCCCGATAAGGAAACTGTAGATATGCCCATGGCTAAGTGCTGGCTCGTCATAAAAGATTTATTAAAGCAAAAAGCTACTCATAAATGGCAATTAGTTAATTCCTGCTGGACAGTGCAACTGACCTGGCCGACTCGCAGCGAAAAATGCAGAGCAAACAGCGCGGCAGTTGTAAGGTCTATTACAGTACACTGGCTGGTTAAAGCAGAAGCTGTAAGGTCGAGGAAGAAGTGAAAACTTCCTAACAGATATATCAGAACTTTCGGATATATCTCCAAAACAAATCTCAGGCATCAGGATGGACCTAGCCCCTAAAAGATTTCTTCCACAAAGGAACTCATAAAATGAGAGATAAATTAAGCCCTACAAATAGGAGGAATGGACAAGGATTAAAAAAAGCTGCTCAAAAAACTTTGGAGGAATGGACTCGGGTTAAAAAAAGGTTGTGGTTCCTGAGCGAAAATTAAAAGACACACGAGAAAAAATGGAGAGAAGCTCGGCTGGCCTGCCCTTTGGGTCTGTAACAGCCAGATTTACAACCTTGAGATGTTTAATCTCGCGAGTACTTGGACTTTGTTGTGGGATCCGAATAGGTTTCCAGAAAATAATTATACAATTATCTTAAGGCCATGATAATCTTAATTTAAAAAAAAAAAAATATTCTTAAGAAAAAAATACTTATAAAAATATTTTCAAAAATTAAAAAAAATAATTTTATTAAAAAAATGTAAAATTGGTCATTTATATATAAAATTTTAAAAAAAATATTCGAAAAAATTTTTTCAAATTGTTTGATTGTTAAGTACACCTAAAACTATAATTTTTTAGAAGATCTTGCCCATATTTACAAAATTCTTTCAAATTCTGATTACACTAAGAAATTTGAAACGCAACGACTTAATGCATTTGAAAGCGAATTTCTTGAAATAATTTTGTAAGCTGCTGCTTGCGCCTTGAACTCAGTTTCCGAGACACCCGGTATGTGGCTTTAATATTTTAGATTATATCAAAAAACTTTAAATAACTTCAAATTTCATAATTCAAAGTGAAAGATTTCGTCACTAGACCGTTACCTCATCAAACGGTGGAGATTGTGTGTATTTTTTTTCTCTAAATCTAAATGTTCATCCACTGCGCTGGTGTCTATGTTGCTGTGTGTGTTTGCTGGAAAATGAGTTGACTGGTAATTGAGTTTTTAGTAGCTGTTAGCGGTCCCACATCAGCTCTTTGCGCCACTTAATGGCAACGGTGTGCATAGAGGGTAGCAACACCGGCACTAGCACTAGCACCAGCATCAGCAGCATCAACATCAACAGAGAGCATTGTTGTGCAAATTAACTATGTACCTGTGCAGACACCCATTGCAGCGAGCGAGAGTACATGCCAGCCCAAAATACCAGTTAAAGTTCCTTCGTGGAGCAGCTGCAGCGGCGACCAAATCAAATTTGCACCAAAAACCAAAGGTAAACTTTGAACGCTATATACATACATACATATGTATATGCATACATACATACCTAGGCACATACGTTGAATGCACATACGCAAATTCGCACGTCGCTTATTTGGTAATTTGCGTGAGTGCGAAAATGCGTTGCGTGTTTGCCTAACATGCTGCATGTCCATGTATGTGTATGTGTGTGTGTGTTGTAAAGTTCATAAACTTGTACGCACACCTGCAAGTGCCCTAATTGAGTTAGCAAGACATTTTGCCTGCAAAACTTTAAGTAATCTGCGGTCAAACCCTTCAAAAAAAAAAAAAAAAAAACCACGCATAATAAATGAGCAAACGTTTAACTGTGTCAACAGCAGACTGTACGCATTTCAATCTTCTTTGAGGCAAAAAACTAACCTGCATATAGAAAATGTTAAACAGCCCAAGCTAATGTCCAAAAGAGATGCACAAAAGTGGCCAAAAAGCAACGCCGCAGGCAATAAAGTCCGTGCAGCGCGTCTGCTGTTGCTGACGCTGAGCTGGCAACGTCAACGACAGCAAAATAACGGAAATTATGCTAAATAGGTAAAGCAGCTTTTACGAAACTGAAACTCAACTGCAAGCACTAAATTATGGGTGGCATAGGGGTAAGGGATAGGTGGGTGGTAGGGGGGTGGTTCTTTGGCAGTAGATGCTACTCATGGGGTGGCGGGGGGTGTTCAACTAAAAGGCAATGTCAATGCGGGTCAGCTACAGATGCGATGTCTGTGTCAGGTACACTGCATAAAAGTGGGTTGAAAGCATCTGGGCCACCATTAATATTTTGTGTAAAGCCACTGGGAAAGACCCTTCTGTTGTATTAGAGAGGTGGAAAGCAATGATATAATTCCACTAAAATCTAAATAATAAAAATCATTTAATACAATTTTTTATTTTAATAATTAATATCGTTATTATTCTCGAAAAAAACATTTTTTTTTTATTTGAAAAATATTAAACTATTGAAAATACCAAAAAAAAATATATTACAATTTTAAAAAATTACAGAAATATACGAATCATATACTTAGAGATTAAAAATTTCAATTTAAATCCCTTTAGAGTTCAAATTAGTGATTTTTTTATTAAATTTTTTACGATATTTTGACTTTAAAAAATTGGTAAAATTTAAAAACTTTGTTCTGGCCAGTTATTTTTTATAATCATAAAAAATACATTTATTACGCGACAAACAAGCTATCGTTCGTTAGAATCTGTGGTAAAACGGCCAAGTTATGGACATTAAAGCAAGCCTTCCCCAAATCGCATCCCTTTAGCAGTTCTCTTTAAAGCAGCGGTGGGCACGCCCTAGCTCCCATTTACACCCACTGCTTTGAGAGTTATTTCTTGGCAACTAAGTGAATAACAAAAACAAAATGAGTGCAGTACCGCCGCCAGCGCGCATAAGCAGACAGCAGCAATAACAAAATACAAATTAATGTGTGGATCGCTGCTCGACTCGAGCCTCGTTGACAAGGGTTATTTCTTCTGTTGTTTGACTGCTCCCAAACTCGCATTGCGTGCCCAACGCTGCTTTAAAGTTTTAGCTTAGAAAGCTCATACAATGTAGTCTGCGTCACCATAACAAAAACCATTAATATCTGATAAATGCTGAAACTTTATAAACCTGGAAAATATTTGCCTACAGACTTAATGTCCAGTTTATAGCTAAAAAAGTTTCAGAGATAAGGCTCCGATAAGGCTTTTGAAGCGGTTCAATTTGGTTCGGACCCCGTCTTAAAACAGAAAAATACTTGACTCCATATTGAAGCCATCGAACCAAGTTTGAGAATCATTGCTTAAGCGGGATAATATCGAACTCTACATGACCAACCTATACACCGAATTTTAATTGTATAATTTTTTCTTTCTTATGAATCTGAACCACTTTTTTAAACTGGGTGTATCTGGTTCGGAACCGATTTTGATCCCTAAAACTGTCTAGCTCCACACTACCAATCTTCACATGAATTTCAAGTTCAAAGCTTAAATATTTTTTAAAATAACTCTCTGGAGCACTTTCCAAACTATTTTAAGCCGTTTTGGAACCAATATAAAATGTCTCCCTAACTACTTTTGAACCCTTTTAGAAACTGGTTCAGCACAGATTTTGATTAGGGAAAATAGCCAAGTAAACAATTATTATAAAACATAGCGTATTTAGCTTCTACTGATGATATAGGAGAAGAAAATACGCTTGTCCAGCAGAATTCCGCTCCTGTCGGGTGTTTCCTTTTTTTTTGCAAGGAATTTGCTGGAAGTGCACAAACCTTTAAAAGTTGTACCTCTTACTTAAAACGAAACAAGAAGCTGTTTATGCCAACGTGTCATTGTGAATGTGAATAAATTGACCTTTTGCCAATGGAAACGGCAAAGTCGTAAAGAAATTAAAATGTTAGAGATGTTGCACAATAGAAAGGGTTTATAAGTTGATCGTCCAATTTCATTGTATAGATTTTGTCAACTATTTCTGGGGTGGCCATTCAGCTGTCCAATATAGCAACAACAGCGGTAAAAACTGCGTGTATTTTGTTTTTGCAGCCGAAGGAATTGCGTGCATTTTGCTTTTGTTATTTTTTCCGATGCGTCGCAATTGCCTGTGCGAATGAATGGCGTCGAAATAACCACTGGCTTAGAGATGTAACAGAGTAGGCTAGCTGAGTTAAAAGAGCCAAGAGCTGCTTATCGCAAGTCCAATATAATGTTATCAACATTGTGGAATTTCCAATTATAATTTAACTTTAACGTTTCAAATTTAATGAGCCCAAAAAAATAATTTTTTTCATAACTACAGACTTGGATCTATTTTAATTTTATTATAACGGGCGACCTGATAGTTTGCAACTTGAACGGAAATTAGCTGATGAACCGCATTACTTGTTGCTGATCTTGACATGCAAGTGGGCCCTACAAGTTTTTATTTTATATTAAAAGCTCAAAGCCTCATTCCAGATGGCATATAAATTTATTTCGGCACTTTACTCCATATAAATAAGACAGTTTTTCAAAAAAACTTTCCAAAAGTGTTCTATTCATATGAGATGTAATGATATGCAAATAAATTTGATTATCATCTAGAAAGGAAGGCCATTTAGGTCGCTCAGTAAGCTCAGCTTTGCTTGATCAATCATTCAAATATTTTTTATTGTTTCATTCAGCTTGGCTGACGTTCTTAAAAAAAATAAAAATAATGTTGATTTGATTAAGTAAATTACTTTGTCAAACTTAAGTCCAATACTTATCAACTACTTGAAATTTCTAAAAATAAAATAAAATGATATATACCAACTTGAGACATTTTCAATCAACAATTAACACACACCCCGTATAATCCGATTATAGATTCACATTGTCAATGTCCTCAACAAGGGTATGTTCCATTCGCAATAGCTTGGATCAATTATTCTGCTTTAGTGCTTCGCTTGTCAATACTAAAAAATTTGGTTGCTAACAAGCATATCCTTTGACTTCCACATGGACGGCCTTTTGCGCTTGACCGCTCCAGCTGTTTGGGTAGCGACATATGGAGATGCCATAAAAGCGAGCACAAAAATTCACACCAAAAAAAAAGAAAGAAATCTCCTGGCAAACACTTTGATTTTGTAGAAATTTGCACAACAGCAAATTTTTCAATTTATAATCAAAACAAGGCAAAAGGCGTGCGAACAGGATAACTCTGGGTGTGTGTGTGTGTAGCTGGGTCTGATTAGTGTGACCCAAACAGTAGGCGAGGCACATTCATTCAATCATCATGCATTCATGCATTCATTCATTTATTCATTTTTGGACTTTATAGTCAACAAACTGTACAAAAAAAAAGGGACCTTGAAAGGTGCACGAAATCCTTTTACGGTAAAATACAAAAAAAGCAGGCGTCGTATCCTTTCATGCTTAAATGCGTTTCTTTGGTCAGAGTTAGTGGCCGCCATCATTGTATGTGTGTGTGAAAGGATTAAGTCTGTGTGTGTGTGTGTGTGTGTGCTTCATTTTTATGATTATCCTCAGCTCTTTTTTATGCCATGTCATTCCCTGAATGATGGCCAACACACACGCACTTGCACTTCTTGTTTTGTGTCCTTTCTGAGTTATGACTGGCACAATTTTTCTTCAGTTTTATCAGTTGGCCTTAAAAAATTAATAGAATAGTTAGTGCGCCTAAGCCTAACTGCCAGCTTAGCCGGTGACTCGGCAGTTACTTCCAGTGCATTAGCCAAAATCTCTGGGCTTATCATAATGTATGTACAAATATTTCTACTCCAATTACATTAAGTTGAATCTATTATTTAAATGGATTTTACAGCAACAGAAGCATCATCACTTACCTAGAAAAAATATGCTACATTTGGCCCACAGGCAGAGAGCTAGCTAGCTGGTTAGCTACCCGTACCAGCCAGATAAAAAGGGAAAGACAGGTGCGACGAGAGCGGGTACGGGTGCGGGTGCGGGTGCTGCTGCTTTATCAAGACTGCAAACAAAACCCATGCAAAGGAGCCGGGCCTCTCTGGGTCTAGATGCTGTATGCTGGCCAAGCCAGCGTGTGAACAGTCAGCAGCTTTGTAGCCAAAGGCGAAAAATGTATGTGCGCACATTTTTCATGTGAATCGGCCAAACCAGGCTAGGCTAAGTTACCAGTCGGATCTGCAACTGGGCCCTGGCAAATGGCAGTAGTTAAACGCCTGCCTCACAGATAAGATTCTATTTGCTGTCACAAATGCCGCTGCCGCTGCTGCTGCTACCGCAGTCGGAGTTGGAGTCGCTGTGTGTGTGTGTGTGTGTGTTGACAAATGCCCAGGGGAACTTTTTTAACCATTCTGCTTTGACACAGATATGTGGAGTACAGTAAAACGGTCAAAGCAACGATGCCAAAATGTGCGGACAGTTATGAAGATTTGTGGTATGCGCCATAGTCAGGGTGAAAGAAAAATGCGCTTAGTTATCATTGGAATAGCATTTACTGAATAGCACAAAGTTAAGATGAAAATCATTGACCAGCCACACTGAGCAACAACTTTAAGGATTTTTGCAATTCTTCTTAGGTGAAATGGTAAGTCTAAGCCTAGAACAGAAACCCGAAATTGTTTCTTGAATGATGTGATTTGGATTTCTGCTTAGAACAAGGCTTATTAAGTGACCAACAGATGGCGCCACTTTCTTTAACCGCTTGGGTGATCAAGTCAAGGAGACAATTATTGTATGGGATATATAGGTCATTCCATGTAAACTCAGCCACCCAATTTTTTATCTATTTTTCCAACAAATTCATAGAATAATCTTATCTTTCGAGACCGCGAGATAAATTAACAAGAATAGAAAACTTAAAAATATTATTGCGTTTATCCGATTTAAGCGAACCAAATTGTGAATTTACTATTATCATGTCCTTCAATCCGAGAAAAGTTAAGAAGTAAAAAAAATAGTTCTTAAGAAGGATTTTAGCCATCTTTATTTGTTTTTGTCTATTTTTTTCAAAAAGGGCCAGCCGATATTTTCATGAAATACTTTTTTTTCTGGTTAAGAAATTTAGAAAAAAATTCACGATGGGACAATCCATTAATGAGCGAGAAAAAAAATTTTTTGAACTTTAAAATTTCCGCGATTTTAAATAATTAAAATTAGGAGTCATAAAAACATAAAAATATTAATATAATTAATATTACTGAATATTAATATTTAAAATTAAAAAAAATTCTTAGTGCACTTTTTAAACTTATGCCCTTATCTTTTGTCCTTTGTTCATTTTTAAAAGAATGTGAACCAAAACGCGTTGTTTTTGTGTCTTTCGGTTTCCTTAAGAATATTGGAGAGGACATTGAATTATCAATTCGGTTTAGTTGGACATCCCGGCAAAAAAGCAAAACTAAGTCAATTTATTTAAAGAAAATTGAAGGACTTTAAGGGGGGGTCCTCTACCTTCAAACAGGGTTTTATGAGAGTTTTTTTTTTTATAACTCTGGTGAGAAAATCATAGGAGCTTTTCAATTTGATTTTTTGTTTTGTGTAATTTATAAACTATATAAAAAAATTTTAAAAAATATTGGAATTCGAGGGCTGTTCAACAAGTTATCGGCCTGCCAATTAAGATCTCCCAAAAAAAAGTGGTAGAGGAGGTAGCCATAATTCCGGGACTTCAGGTTATCCCAAACGAAAACGGTAAATAAGGTTATGATCAGAATTGATGTATTTATTATTTTTCAATATTTTTTGGAAAAATTGGCGGCAATTAAAAAAAAAAAATTTTTGATTTTTAAAGTTTTTTTTTTGTAATTTAGTGTAAAGAAAATAGTAAAACAATGTTTTTGCTCATGATTGAGGTACGGGTCAGAATTACATCAATTCTGCGTCGATTGCTATATGGCTGATCAAAATCGGTTAAGTAGAACTGGCGCAATCATGGCTACCAGGTCGAAAAACGTAGTTTCGGGAGAAACTACTACTCACTTTAGCAAGAACATTGCTCCACTAAAATGGCTATATCTGCTAAACTATTTCGAATTTTAAAAAATGCTTTGAAGCAGATGAAAGGGGAATGTCTTAGCTATAATTATAATGCAAAACAAAAAAGTCGAAAAAAATTTCTCAAAGGTAAAAGACCTCCCTTAAAAAGAAAGGTTTTACATGCACTGCTTAAGCATTAAGTTTTAGTCAAGCAATGGAAATAAAAACAACATTGCTCAAGTTCGTTCATTTGAAACTTCCAACTTGAAGCGAAATTGAAAACCGTTCATCAACTGATGAGCAAAGGAAAGGAAGTTTACTTTAACTTTAACTAATTCCTTTGGTGTTAATCAAATTTAATCAAGTCAAAAACACATGATGTAGTTATTTCATTCGGGTGATATTGACTAAGCTGGTAAGCAAAAATAATTATATGTGGGATTAGCATTTTATTGAAATTTAACATATATATACATACATATATGCCTCTCACAAAAGTCTTCAGTTACGTGTGCTAAACCAAATCTGCCATTTACATGCCCCAAAATGTCATTTTGACTAAATACACCTTTTGTCGTTTGATTTATTGTTGGATGTCCCAAAAGTATTTGGCCTCTCTCTGTGTGTGTGTGTGTGTGTTGAATCTGTGGCTGACTGATTTGTTTAAACAAACGTCCAGTTGGTGTGCTGGTGTTGGTTTCGGTTTCGTTTGCTTGTCTCTACAGCTGTCGGGCTCAATCTTGCCCGTGGATGTGGATGCCCTTAAACCAAAACCTGAACTGGCAAACCACTGCCTGCCTCTTCTTCTAGTGTTTGCTTCTCATTGTTACTTTGTCTGTATGTGTGTGTGTGTTTGTCGTCCACTTGTCATGTCACTCAGCGTCATTGTCAGGCCAGACAATGCCAACCCGGCCAACCAGTTGTCAATCTGCTTGGCTCTCACCTCCACCTCCCAGGTCCGGCTTCCTAACCTACCCCCATCCACCACATCCACATTCACCATTTCCCCTTGGGGGCGACAGCCACTTTTCAGAACTTGCATTTCATTTACATTTCAATGTTTCCTGTCTCTCTCACTCCTCGCTGACAGTCCTAATTTACCGTTACAAATCAATTGTCAAGTTATGGCTCTTTGTTTGTGTGCGTGTCAATGCGTTGATATCCTTGAGATGGCGCCCCGTTTGAAATATTTTATGCTCAATTTATGTTAATTTTTTTCGCCACATTTTAGCCATAAAAAGAAAAATCAAAATACAACAAGAAGTGCCTCAACTTGGATATTTATGCGCGATTTTTTGCACATTGACCAAAAATCGTTTAGCTATCGCATAGATACATATACAATATACTTATAAATATATGTATAAAATGTGGGTACGTGCTGTGGCAAAACTTTCGGGGTTCATTACATACTTACACATACATGAGCAGGCAAGGAGCAGGGAGCATGTGTGTGTGTGTGTGTGTGTGTTTGCCTTTGGCTGGCTGTTAACATTTTGACAGGAAAGGCTTTAAGTTGTCAGCGCATTCTTTAGCCATTTTATGTGTGGGTATTTCGGGTGGCTGTTTGGTTGGTTGGCTGGTTGGGTGGGTGTGTTTTGTTAGCCATTGTGCTTATTAACATATTGCTTGTTGTTTTGTTCATGTCGCGCCATTGACAATTCATTTGTGTTATCACACACACACACACACACACACACACATAAGCTTAGTGGCAAAAACAAAGCAGCAGCGCACCGCAAAGAAACAACTGTCAAAATTGGACAGGAAATGTTCCTGGCAGCAAAGTATTTGCAGAGATTTGTATTGTTGATAGGAAGTGACAGTTGAACTAACAACAACATTCACAATATGGCCAGAATGTAGGCAAATTTTGTTGTATTTAAAGTTCCAATACCCCCAACACATATGCTAAGAAAATAACAGTTTTCAATTCTTTTCATTCTGAACTTTAAATCTTAAGTTAACTGATTGGCCAGTTAGATAAAATATCATTGAACAGAAATTAAAAACTTTTGTACCACTTTTAAGAACAGCTTAAAGAGGCTTGCAAAAAAAAACCTAAAGCGATATATTACAAAATCTCTACACACATGACACATTTTCAGTAAAATTTGCATAACTTTCGTCTTATGGAATTACGGATGTGCACAAAAACGTAGCTATTGGTGACCTTATATGCTTGTTCTTCCAAAATGCAGGCATAAAAAGAAAATGCAATATAATTTGAAGTGTGACAAGCATAAAGGCCTTGGTTGCCTTTGGTTATAGCGACAAACCCAGCTTTCTTGTGTGTAAGGTCCAAAAATCCTTGTGGACTTTTCGTTGATTACAAACATCGACAAATTTTGCATTGATAGCTTTTTCTGAAGTATTATGAAACGCTCAGTTCAAAAAATGTAATTATTGAATTATATTAAGATGGCTTGGACAAATAGAGTTTTTAAAAGTTCTTTCTGTGAAAGCATTACTATTTCTAGTCCTAATTTTTAATGCTGCTTTGCTACTTCCCCCAAATGCTGGAAGAAAGCTCCAATTTTTATGATTCTTAAGCTTGGGAAAGATTCCTTCGGAAATGGGAATATTTATTCTTTATCAGCATGACGAGCTGAGTTCATTTTCGTCTTGTCCGCCCGTCCGTCTGTTTCTGTGCTATCTCCTGCTCCTCAGTTTTAAAGCTATATTTACCAAACTTTGCAAAAAGTCTTTAAATATTTTATACAATTTTTGTTATAAAGCACTTAGGTAAAGGATGTGCATTCAAATCGATGGGAAATACAATGGTTTTTTCTTCTTTGCCTCATCAAAGTCCAAAGCAACAAAAATTTCATATGTTTGTTGTTAGACATTAAGAACATTTATTTTCAAGGTAAATTGTGTTGTTGTCTGGACAAAGATTTCGTTTAAAAAATTAACATGGAAAAGCACTTGAAAGAAAATAATTTTTTTAAATATGTTGAGGGGCATCTCCCATCTCTTTTTAGACTACTCCCCAATTGTTTGTAATTTGTATTTTAGATGTTAATCAATTCTGCACCGCAGATCATTCAATGTCTTCATTTTAAATCCGTGAAATCTAAAAAAAAATTTAAAAAAACGTTCAGCAAATGAGCCACTCACATACTCAATAAAATTGTGCAAGAGTTTGTCTTTGGCGTTTTTGGCCAGCGAAAATGTGTCACGTTTTTTTTGTGTGTGTGTGTGTGTGTGTGTGTGTTGTGGCGGCGAATTAAGATTTTGTTTTGCACCCAAAACTTATTTCGGTTTGGTTGTTGGTTTTTTGCTTGTTAGACATTGATTTTTTTATTGGATTGTCGCTGGGAAGGATTTACGAACTCAATCAGTCTTCGTTTTGTGGATCGAAAATTAAAGCAAATTGCATTACAGTTTTTTGGTCTGTCGCAGGGCCAACTTTAAATCTCGTAAATCAAAGGCAGCAAAATGAACTCACTCAACAAAATACGCAGGGAAACGCAGCCAAGTGTTAGCCAGAACATTTACACGCTGCTTCCGATTTGTTTTGTTTTCCCTTTTTTTTTGCGTTTTTTTTGGGGAAATGTTTTGCTTTTGTCTTGGGCAACAACTTACTTGGGCAGGTCTCTCCAGAGCTCGCACTTTCGCACTTTTATGCTCTCGCGGGTGCTGAGTGTGGATTGGCTGTGGCAGTGGAGAGCAGGCAGCTACACTAACAGAAGTTTATCGCTTTGTTTCCGTTTCCGTTACGTTACGTTACGTATACGCTCCCCAAAGCGTAACCTCCAGACGCTCATAAGATGTAATTTCAGTGCTTCACCGTTTACCTAACCTAACTCAGGCAAAAGCTGAAAGTTTTCTCCTTGTTTTCGTCTTTGTTTTTTTTCTTTCCCTGGCACCGAACATTTGATTTTATTTATTTATTTCGATTTGCGCTTCTTTTTGTTCCCGGGTTCTGGTTGAGGCCGACGTAACAATTTCCTTCCTTCTTCTGGCGGTTGTGCGCCTTTCGGCTTGGCTAATGTGCATTTTATTTTCCGCTTTTACTGCCATTTGCCACTCATTCAATTCGTTGGCCATTTTTGGCCGGTGTGTGTGTGTATGACATATATTGTTTGCCAAAGATTTTGTACGCCGCAGGAGCCCGATTTAATTTCAACCTTCCATTCCAATCACGTGCTTATCTCCATGCCAATCTTTATTTTTCTGCGAAACTTTTCAGTCGTCTTTATGTCTATTGTTTTGCTGCCGCTTAAATATGTTGCCTACTTATGTGCGCATCTTTGTCTGCAACTGACATTTTATGGGGTTTGGGTCTTATAGTTTTCCAGGTGCATTGATTCCTTTTCAAACACGTCCGAAAGTTATGCGGGATTAGTACACGTGGCCATGTTGACTGCAGCGTTTTAATATATAACATTTTTGACATTAATTAGCACAA
Organism: Lordiphosa mommai; assembly: GCA_018904225.1. Classification (NCBI taxonomy): domain Eukaryota; kingdom Metazoa; phylum Arthropoda; class Insecta; order Diptera; family Drosophilidae; genus Lordiphosa; species Lordiphosa mommai. Next base: position 66,977 of record JAEIFT010000633.1, on the reverse strand, counting down.
AAAGTTGCAATGCCTCTACGTGATTTGTAAATGCAACTTGCCACTTGGCAGCATCAACTTTTCAGCGACTTTTCGCAAAAGGCAACTTTTTGATTGCCCTCATTTGTCAAATGGCGCGTGCTTTACTTGCACCATTCAACGCATTTGCATTCTGTCTTGGGTGTCGTTTGCGTCATGCGGCGTCTGTGGCAGGGATTTGGTTTGATTTGGCACATACCCCTCGCACCACCAAAACATATCAGCGCGTTTAATTAATTATAGCTGCAGCAGCAGCAGCTGCTGAGCTTTAAACAATTAATAAATCGCTTCAAATTAAGTAAAAATGCATACAATGATTGCATGCGCATTCGCATTTGCATTGATAAAGGCTTAAATATGTATACGAACACATATACACCAATGGCATTGCCATCAACACTGGGTCGGGCTTAATCCATTATGCAATCACAGCCATTATCACTTTTGTAATATATATTTATAGCAAAAATTATATTAAACTCAAGAGAATGAGAGGGCAAGACCGATGGGTGTATGCCCTGGCATCTTACAGTTTCAAATTAGATCATTTTGAAACGAGGCTTGTTCCATAATACTAGGCTGAGTTTTTTGACACTCAGGCCTAATATAAACTCAGTTGAGAAATCAGATCGTGTAAATATCGTTTTAGACTGCATTTAAATTGATAATTGAGAAAAGTCAAGGATCAAGCCATCAATCTGTGCTTAAGAATGCACCTAATAAGACGTTGTAAATCAGCTTCAGAGCTTATTACAAGACTAGTTAATAGATAGATTAACCAGCTAGTCAACTACTCTCTATATCCTTTTTGTGAGAGTATAACAAGTACACTTAATATGCAGCGTTGGCATTTACATTGCAGCTTGAAAGTTTGCATGCCGTAAAGCATAATCGTTCATTGTAATTTATGTACATAAATATATCTACTTCTACATGTACACTAAAGTGTGCCTTAAAAAGGGAATATTGTAAAATAATATACATATTTTTTTCTACTTATTAAAGGCGGCATCATGGCATTTCTTAAATTTAAAAAGATGACAACGAAATGCACTAAAAACTTAGTCGGGATTTACACCATAAAGCAAACTTCATGAAGTTTTCTTAGTAGGCGTCGAATTTAGATCAAATCTTTCAAAACTTTAAAACGAATAGTAAGGAAATACATATAAATCTCTCGCCTACTTAGAAAACATCATGAAGTTTGCTTCATCATGTAAATGCCGTCTAAGTTGTACACATTTTAAACTGAATACATGACGTATGAGTAATTTTTTTTTTAAACTTTAAGAATTTTATAATTTTTTTTTTATATTCACAATTATTTCAAATTTAATTGTGAAAATAAAAAAAAATTCTAAAATTCTTAAAGTTTAAAAAAATATTACTCATACGCCACGTATTCAGTTCAAAATATGTACTACACAATTTTTAGTGAATTTCGTTGATGGCAGTAGAATGGCACAAAGTAGTTCACAGTATTCCCAAAATTTGTGAAAATAAATTTTGAAAATCAAAAAAGAATTTAAAAAAAAATTACTCATACGTCACGTATTCAGTTCAAAATATGTACAACACAATTTTTAATGCATTTCGTTTTCATCTTTTGAAATTTAAGCATATTTATTGAAAATATGAAAGAAAATATGGTCTTCTTATTGATATATTAATATAGGCAACATGGCGTATGAGTGATTCAAAAAATTTATTCTTATATTATTCTTTTTTTTTGCTGTATAATAAGTATTTCCTTGTCATCTTTTGAAATTTAAGCTTAGGCTGAGTTCACACTGTTCGACGCATGAGACATGATAATCTAGTAGGCCCTTATGTTGTCTTGTTTTCATTGAGAATAATTTGTTATTTGACAATTAAAACAATACAACATGAAGGCTAACTAGATTATCATGTCTCATGCGTCGAACAATGTGAACTCAGCCTTATTCATTAAAAATATGGCAGAAAATATGGCCTTCCCATTGAAATATGAAAATTGGCAACACGGCGTATGATTGATTTAAATAATTTATTTTTATTTTATTCTTATGTTTTATGCTGTATAATAAGCATTTCGTTGTCGTCTTTGGAAATTGAAGATTTTTTATTGAAAATATTGAAGAAAATATGATTTTTTTTATTGATATATGAAAATAGGTAACAAGGCGTATGATTGATTTAAATTATTTAAAGCCTCCTCGCTCTGATTAAAACACAATTTTGTTAACTTTTTTTAAGGCTTATTATACAGCATAAAGCATAAGTATATCAGCCGGTCCCTGGATGACTTAGAGTCCGAAAGATACTTCCAGGCGGTCGCCTCTGGCAGGCTGTATAAGCTAGCAATATGGCAGGCAGAATAGACTTTGCTTCATTCATGGACGTTAAAGATAAGCTGATTCCGATTTTATGTTTTAAAAAATGTGGAGAAAATGTGGAGTTCATAAAGAAATATGAGCAAATACGAAAAAAAATGTATAATTTCCATTTAAGAAAAAAAATGCATGCTAGTCGGCCAGATTGGTAATAATATATAACATTTGGTAGGACATCTTGGGAGCCTAAAATATGTCCACAAACTGAATTTCAGTTTAAAAGTTTAATTTATATGGCAGCTATATAAAATAATGGTCCAAATTGAACGAATCTTTGTAAGTCGTATTGGGGGCTGAAAATATGCGGATAAACTAATTTTCGAGCAGATATCGTTATAATTTGACTTTATCCCAAACGAATTGACTGGATAGTGTTTAGAAGAGAGCCCAAATGTTCGGCTGCTTAGAATTAACTAATTTTATGCAAGAATACTATGTTCGTTTAAAAATATGTAAGTTAAGCGGTTAAGCGGTATTCCAAAGGAAGAAACAACAAATTAAACAAATATATATAATAACACTGTGATAGTTTTTTTTTCAGAAATAAAAAAGACATGACCGAACTCGACGGTTTCCCGTGCATCATTACTTTCTTTGAGTTGTAATGATGGTTTCATACGAAAATTTTTTTTAAAGATTTATACGAAGTTACAATTTTTTGTACATTCCAATGATATGATATATTATTCTTGAAAAATCTAAATAAATAGTTTTAAATGTCCTCTAATTTACTTCATTTACAGTTTTTCGATAACATTGCGGATTCAAAAGTTATAGAATAAAATCTAAAAAAACTAAAAATTTTTTACATAATTTTTATTACCAAAATTACTTTAAATTAGGAAATATTTATTAAAAAATCAAGTTATTGTTGGAGAACAAAAAGGAAGACATTAAAAAATGATTTTATTGCGATTTTACTAAATATTTGAAAATTTTAAATAATTAGTTGTACAAAATTTAATTGTAAAAAAGGTTGCAATTATTTTAGTTTTTGGACCAAAACTTTTGAAAGCGCAATGATATCGAAAATCTGTAAGTGTAGTAAATTAGAGCACATTTAAATCTATTTATTCAGATTTCACAAGAACCAGATATAATTTTTTTACAATTTAGAAAAAAATTTAACTTGATGAAAAACTTAAAAAAAAAAATTGCTATGAAGCCTTCGTTATAACTCATAAAACTAAAGATGCAGTTCGATTCCCAGGGCCCAAAATAGGGGAAAACCGTTAAAGTTGACCATGTCTTTTTTTCGACTTGCACAGTGTAATTAAACAATGGGAAATAAAGGTTTGGCTAATTTGAAATTAAATATAACAAATAATTAAAAAACGAATCAAATTAAAGCGAATCGAAAACGAACATTTTATCTTTTTCTGTTCAAAGTTTCGACTGATTTTGTTACGTTTTTAATTTAATTTAATTTTATTTTAATGGTCAACATATCAACTACTTTTTATTCCACTGCAGACTGAAGCTTAATGCTCGACTTTGGAACTCGGAACAGGCTGAATTTAAATTATATTTCAATTTAATCAACTCCGCATTTATATATTTATATAATAAAAAAATATGTGAAAATAGGCAACACTGCGTATGAGTGATTAAAAAAAACTTTCAAGCAATTTTCTGGCGCAAATTAAGGCTAAATTTTGTACACTTTAGTTTTTTTTACGCTTTTTTTATTATTATTATTATTTACAAATAGACACGTTTTTAAAACTAGGCCTAACTAACACGCCAACCCAATAAAAACCACATTGCGGCTACGTAATTTTTATTAAAATTTCTCAGATTTAGGTCAAAAATTTAGAATACTGAGGTTTTAATAGGAAATAAATTAAATTGCAATATAAGAAAAAAATTTTTTTAACAGTACCAAGTCAACAAACAATCATAAATCAGACTGCACTGCGTAGTTCTTGCAACTAAGCAACAATAAAAAGCGCAATGATAATAACAAACTTCCCCTCTTTGAATGCAGAAATTCACTCTAAGAAAAACTACACGTGGCTGTAAAACAGCAAAGGACAAAGCTATTCCACTTTTTCCATTCAATAACAGAGCGGGGTGCCCACACATAACAAAGTGCAGCATTTTCGCCTTGAGACTACCAACGAATTATGAAGGAGTTATTCCGAACTAAAGAAAAGTCGATAGGAAAAGCTACTAAAACGATGACAAATCATCATAAAGGGCACAAATTTGCAGTGATTCTTGATCACTACATTAATTACTTGGCCTACTTTTAGGCATTGTATAACAATTTTACAGATGAAAAAATCTACTGTAAAAAATTATTATAAAAATGATATCAAAGATAAATTAAATTTTTCAAGTGTTTTACCCGGATTAAGTGAAACTCATTTGGAATATTTTACAGCCATAATTCAGGCAGTAAGTGCAGCAGCAGCTGCACTTATGTATTTATATATAGATGCAACTGTACTTAACGTCTACATGGATTTACGTGTGAATATCCCTTATGCCTATGCCCAAATTGCCTGGTACTTAGTTCAAGGCATTGGAAAGCATGCTTAACAGCAAAGACGTCGACTCTACGGGCATTAAATCCTTGCCTTTTCCCTTCACTTCTGCCGCCGCTCGCACACTTATGTGGCAGCTCGTTATTATTAGCATAATTACAAGCGCATTAGCGTTGCGGGTTTCAGGTGCCTGGCAATTTGCCTGCCGCTGCTGCTGCCTGATTATGACAGGGCTGCCACAAGTTTTCAAATGCAGCGTCCATTTTAAAGTTCTTACCAAATTATTAAAGCCTGCCTTAGCTCTATGCAAATTGTTTTTCTTATTTTCTTCATTAACATGGCATTAATTAGTTTTTCATTTTACTTTTGCAGCTTTCTGCTTGATGTTTACGCAACAGACTTCTTCTCGTGACTTTCAACGTTAAGCAGCAACACGGAATACAACAAACACGCCAAAAAGGTCACAAGAAAAACAACAGAGAAGAGGAGGAAACCATTTTTAGATAAGTCCGTAGCTAAAATAAAAATAAACGCCCTAAACAGAAAGTCAACAGAAGGGACAGGCAGCAAACAATGCGTTCCCTGCGCATTCTATCGCTGCTATGGCTTTGGCTGTGGTCGGCAATGGCCGACACGCAACAGCCGCCAATGGTCACCTATTTGACCACCTCGACAACGTCCAGCCACAGAAATGCGCCCATGCAGCCGGCCTTTGTGTATGAGACGGCTATGCCCAAGCAGGAGGAGGAGTCACAATATCAACAGCAACAGCAGCAGCCTCAGCCTCATACTAAGACTGAAACTGAGGCATCAAAGAAAGTCATTGGTTCCAGGTGAGTACACACACTCCTTTTGCTGACTTGCGCGATTTTCCATTTCATAGAGGGGACGAAGGATCGTGGGCGGCAATCAGTTGGCCTTTGTTTGCCCGTTGTTGCTGCTGTTGTTGTTGTTTGTTAGGAGAAATCTTTTGTTTGCACAGCTTTTTGCAATTTTTGCCACTAATTGAAATAGAATTTCCGCTTTGTTGTTGCTGCTGCTGTTCAGTGGGCAAATGCCTTAGTATTTTTAATTAATTTGCTTAAAACAACCCAAAAAGGGGCAGGCCTACGCGGCCTGGCTTGAAAATGTTGCATACTTTGCGGCGGTGTCTGGGGCAGACCTGGCTACAGTGGGACCGGAAGCTGAGTGCAGTTGTGGGGATCGAAATAAATATTATTAATAAATGATTCGAATAAATGCTAGAATTTAGTAAATCTTCTAAAAATACAATTTTAGCAAGATGGAAGATTCTACAGGTTTTTTCATAATGTTAACCAAAATTAATTTATCATAACAAATTTTTTGTTGTATAATGCTTCATGAATTTTATTTAATTTCTTTGACATTATAAAAATACACATTTCAACATTCAGCTTATATTCGTTAGCTTAAGCTAACTTTTAAATCTGCTATATTAAACGGTTACTGTTAAATTAACATTACTGGTATATAACATTCAACAAAAAATATTTTTTGACTTTATGCCTGTTAAAATTGAATAATTTAGTTAGCTTACGATAAATTTTAACGCTGCTATATTAAACGGTTACTGTTAAGTTAACAGTTCTGGTATATAACATTCAACAAAAAATATTTTTTGACTTTATGCCTGTTAAAATTGAATAATTTAGTTAGCTTAAGCTAAATTTTAAAGATGCTATGTTAAACGGTTACTGTTATCAAATTAACATTACTTGTATATAACATTCAACAAAAAATATTTTTTGACTTTATGCCAGTTAAAATTGAATAATTTAGTTAGCTTAAGCTAAATTTTAAAGATGCTATATTAAACGGTTACTGTTAAATTAACATTTCTGGTAAATAACATTGAATTAAAAAAAAAATTTTATTAACTTTTTGCCAGTTAAAATTGCATAATTTTCCACAGTGCAAATGCGAGCAAAGCAAAAAGCAACAAATTGAGTGCTCATTAACTTCAAATCAATGCTAATCAGTTTGAGTGTTTGGGTTTACTTTTTTTTTTTTTTTTGAGGTAGACATGCCTTTTGAACCCTATTCTCTTGAGGTTAAAAAAATTTTTTTATAAATCTTAATTTCTTATATTATAATTCGGCGCATAAACAAATTCACAGCCAGCTGCTGATGATGATTGTTGTTGGTTAACTTCTTCTTCCATTTTGCTCTGCCTCTGCTAAATGATAATGATTACGAGCTGTTGGCAATGTCGTTAGTGGCGTTGATAATGATGATGATGCGATACGTTTGTACTTTTGCTTATCTACTTACCCACATATTTTCGTTTTATTGGATTGTTCGAGTATATAATTCTGAATTTTAATTAAAAACAATCCGTTTGGCAAGTAAGTATATGCTTGTTAAAGCATTTTCTTTGTCTTGTTGTCTCATTGAAACAAAATTTAAAATATTGTTCAATATTTGTGTTAACTGGTTGATGGCTCAAGGCAGCGAAATCCTGTTGGATTATCGTGTCCTAAACCTGTTTGGAAAATGCTTCATGACTTCACGATTATTTATAATTAAAGCTAAAAGTGGCTAAAAAAGCCTTTTTTACCATTTTCAGGCATAAGGAATGGTATTTTAAATAAGAAGATTAATTTATTCAAATTTGCCTTACGGGCTATTAGCGTTGTTGTATTTCAATCCGTACTCAAATTAGAAAATTGCAAACAAATTGCTAGCTCGTAAACAAGTCGACAATTGGTTTTGAGTTACTGACTGCTTCGAGATAACCATATTTCTTATCAGACTCATTCTTGTCGGTGTGGCTGCCTTGTTCAATTTAAATGTTTCTTTTCTATCTTCAAATTGGCAGAATAAATACATGAGGATTTCGAGGTGATGCCCTTCTTTTGCAAATTTATATAGCACAAAAAAATATGCCAGTTAGGACTTTATCGTGTAAAATTTTAGGCAGATCTTAAATTGAGGCATGTTTTGTGGAAAACTTTCATTTTGGTTTGTCTCCCCATAATATTAACAAATATAATTATTTCTGAGCTTTTAATTTAATAATTCCAAACAATTCGGTCATTTTTTATACTTAGATATATCATAAAAAAATTCCTCTTTAATTTTAGTGTCTAAACGTATGCAATACTTAAAAAAACCGCTGGGTGTTCTACCCATTTCATACTTATTTTGACCATTCGAATACATGTACACCTAATTCTGTTTTTACTCGGTTTTGTAATAACACGGTCTACAACAAATTTATATTAGTGATAATTTTACTTAAAAAAATGTATTGTCTTTTGTTTTTATGTAATAAACTATATATTAATGCATTAATGAATCTTATATTTTAATTATTGTTTTGAGGTTGAAAGGTCTTGGAACCAATCCCGTTTTTTTTCAATGTACAACTCCATGACTTTTTTACACGTTTTTTTCTGGAACGTATCTACCGTGTAAAAACAGAATAAGGTGTATTTGAAATGGATTATCTATTACTACGTTTATGTACAAATAAAAAAAGGCATGATTTTTTGCCCTTTTAAGTATGCTATGTTATTTAAATATGAATAACACTAGGCAACATGATTAGTAATAGAAGTTAATAGAAGGAGTGTTGGTGATTCTAGATGATTTTCGTGTGCTTAACACGAATTTATTTACCAACATGATCCATCACGTCAAGATTTTTAAGCAATTTAATTATCTGCGCTTAAAAAAATCGCAAAATTATTTGGGAAAATTTATTTTAAAGCTAAGGTTAGCTCGGTTAGCTTTATCGACAAGATAAAAATTTCTGAAATCACAAAATTTCTCTACGCCAGACCATGGCAAAAGTGATATTTTGTATGAGTGTTTTTTAATATGTGTCCAAAATTTCGGAGATTTTAATTAATTAGTTTATCAGAGATCAAGAATAGGTATGATATCACTATGTTGTTGCGTTCAGATTTATTGGACAATTCCTTGTACATGGTCTGATATTTATATTTTAAACCTTGGCTACTTTATGTGCGACCATTTGCCACTTTTGGTAAAAATTTCGTCACTTTTTAGCAAAATCTTACTCATAACTTTTTTTGGCTTTTATTTTTTTTCTCAAGAGGAGATACTTCTTAAACGATTTTTTTATAGGCAAATGCATTTTTGTTGTCTGGAAACATTAAAAGTCTATGGCTACCAAGATAAGGGTGCAAGTCAAATTAACCATTAATTAAACATTTAAAGTGAAAAAAGACACTATTCTCCGAAATCTTCTGGTTGTGTACCACTCAGAATTAATTGACCTCCGTTTTTCTAATGAAACAGTTGCGATGAGAATATTTTTTTTTGCTTGGAAGTAGTTCGTGTGAAAACAATTTTTGTTGGATTTGACTCATAAAATATGCCATTCGTGTTACAGTCGTGTCGTGTTCAATATATTAGTCACGCGCCTCTTTCTCAAATTCTACACAACATCGACTCTTGGTAAATTTGTCCTGGAGCGAGGAATGTTAGTTATTGAATTTATTATACAAATTGTTCACAGTGGCAATCGCCAAAAGTAAAGATTAGTTAATCGACGAACTTATGTCAAGATCAAAAATTGTAATAAAATTAATTCTCAACAATTTTCAAGAGTTAATTTAATTTTATGTAGAATTAATGTTTTTCCTGGCAATGGTAACCATATACAAAGTGCTCTCACAAAGAAATGTTCTACAATTACTACAATTATGCTTTTTGCCCCTCGAAGTATGCAAAAAAAAATTTACTTCAATTATTTTTTTTTTGAACGAGATCTTACAGCACCTTACATAATCCACATTGTGCATTAATAAGTGTTAAGGCTACTAAAATGTAGAAAATGCTCTTAATTATTTATAGCATACTTTGATGGGCCAAAAATCATGATTTTAAACTTGTGCATAAACGTAATATGAGTGAGATTCAGCTAGAAAATGTCAAACTTTTTAATGAAACTGACAAACCGCAACTGGTCACACTAAAAGTAGCCAAAGCTACTGAGCCGCTAGCGTAAAAAAAGATAAATGTAGCTTCAACAGCAAACTTATTTGTTCTAACATGGCTTTTATTATATAAATTATAAAACATGCTTAAAATTCCGACCGCTTGACCAACAGCTGCATTAAAATATTATTAAATTAAAACAAGTAAGGAAAAAAAAGTTAAACTTAACTTCATCCCCCGTAGCCCATGGCATACATGTATCTAAAGCTCAGGCCAAACATATTTTTTTGCATTTAATTTCCGCATGAAGTGATTTTTTGCACGCTTCGTGGATGGTTTTGATGAGGCGGCAAGCTCTGCAACTGCCACCAGCTTCCCTCTCAGACTTAGTGTGTACATTTAGTTATCCCAGCAGCTGCATATGACTAAGCACGCTTCGACTGACGTGCTTAAATGTTAATGATGTGCTCACTCACTCCAGCGAAATTGCTGGCGTTGTACATTCCGCAGTCGCAGTGGGAACATATGTAAATTCTAGATATTTAAACTACTGAAGCAAAGCGTGACTATGTGACTTTCAGCAGGGATTGCATACTTTTCAATTTTCCATTAAAATGCGCCGCAAAGTATGCAGCAGCAACAACATTAATATGCTCTTCTCTTACTTGCAGCGTGGTGTCCTCCGTCTCGGTGGTACTCGATGGCAATGAGCCACAATTTACAGATGCTTTGGGCCACAAAGTGCCCAAGCCGCAACCCTCACTGCAGGTGGCCAGTCCCATTGATTTGCTCAATCCGGATCGCTATGAGTTCTATACGTTCGATGAGCACGGTGAGTTGGTCAAACGTTTGATGACCATGCAGGAAATTCAAAGTATAGTGGCCAATGGGGATGGCGATGGACCCTCCATAATACATACGGCACCGCTAACAGAACGCGAACCTGAGAAGAATGTACAGGATATAGTGGATAGTGTGCAGAATGTGTTAAACAAGGAGGTGGCTTCCAGTGGGGGCAAGAATAACTCGGCTGAACTACTTTTACCTGTGCTGGATACACCCGATGTGTCCTCCTCTTGGTCTTTGATATTGCCAGCCATTTTTGGTAATACAGGTGGAGATATTTTCCCCCAACAAAAACCACAACAAATTGTCATGACACCAGAATCTGAGCTAGTGGATACTTCCACCAGGGCAGCACCTGTTAGCTCAACCAGAGCAACCAAAAAACCCAAACCGGCCAAACGTAAGCCGGGTAATAAGCGCAAGCCCAGCAGCACCACTGAAATGACACCCCAAGTGGTGCAGGAAGAACTAGATCCCATGGAGTCGGTGTATACGGGTATGCAGCAATATCATCAGGTGGCGGCCAATATGCAAGACTTTGATATGCTACATATGCAGCCCATATACCAAAAACAACCCAGCACCACGGCCAAACCGGAAACCACCACACGAAGAGTGTTTTATAACAATCAAGAGATCATACACACACCCACCTCTTCGAGCAGTGTGCCCACATCCACTGAAAAGCTGGTTAACACACAACAGCTGGCCAAGAAACCGGGACAACCGCATAGAGTCAAGAAACCCAATGGAAATAAGAATAAGAAAACCACCACAACCACAATAGCGCCCACAACCACCTCGCCCAGCAGCAGCACCACAGAGGCTGAACCTACAACTACTGCAAGAACCACCACTACAACAACACAAGTGCCGGCGGCAACCACCACCAAAAAGAAGAAGCGTAAACCCACACGGGCACCCGGCACAACGGGAAGTAGCAATAAGCCGGGCAAACCCAAGCGTAAACCCACGGCCAAGCCCAAGCCAGCAGCTCAAACGGAAGAAGCGGTGGTGCAAAAACCACAGAGACCACAACGTCCACACAAGAAACCCAAACCCACGACGACAACGACGACAACACAACAACAACAACCACCCCAGAGCCGGAAATAGAACCCATAGCAACAGAGCCACCGGCAGAAATTCCAGCCACTAGCTCACCACAGCCAGAGCCAGAAACCACTCAGTCAACCAGCACAACAACAACAACCACTACAGCAGCTACAACCACCACCACTACAACAACAACTCCACCCACAACAACTCCCCCCACAACTACAACCACCAGCACCACAACAACAACTACCCCTCCACCAACAACTTCCAGCACCACAACAACCACTACAACCACCGCCAGACCACCAGCCTTACACCATCAAAAACTGCATAGCAAACCCGCCACTAGCTCCACCAAACGACCTCACAAAAACAAACCCCAACACAGCACCACCACCTCAACCACTGAAGCCAACAAACTAATAACCGAAAGCTATGGTTTGGTCAACAACATACCAAGCAAACTTACCAGCAGTCCTGCACCACTCTATCCCCTGCCCAGCTATGATGTAGAAACCACCGATAATCTACCCACTGTATTCTCAGAAGATTACACCTCCCCTCTAAAGAAAACACCTTTACCCTCGCTGGCTTTAATACAACACCAACTGCATCAACAAAGTTCACCCTCACCGGCACCACAATTATCGCCCGCACAAATTTTATCCATGGATCAAATAGTGCAATCGCTGACACAGGATCTTTCAGCAGGCGATCAAAAGGAAGAAAAACGTGAGCCGGTAAAATATGACAGTGCAGAGAATACAGCACAAATGGAAACCTTAGCTCAAAAGAAAAAGAAACCTGTAAGCACCACCACCATAGTGACCACCACCAAACCTTTGACCGCAAACTATGGCGGCAGTACTTTGGCCACCATGCTGTCCGAAGAGGATACCAGTGACTTAAAGCAAACCAGCACAGATTCCACAGAATCCTCAGCTGTAGATAAAACCGAAACCGAGACCACTTTAAGTAGTTTGGAAACAGAGACAGAAGAGCAGACTCCGGTGGTCATTATAACAGCTCGACCTCAATACTTTGCCGTAACCAAACAACCCGAACCACTGGAGACTTACAAGACCGAGGCGCAAAGCTTAGAAGAGCAGGAGCCCGAGACCACCGAGCTGCCAGGATATACACAATTTCTGGTCACCACACCCATGGCCGAGCAGGAAATAACCGACGAAATAACCACTAACAAGCCTTTGATAGAAACTGAGGCCGCACTCTATGCGGATGTACCAGAGGCTCTGGTATCAGAACTGAGCGAGAGCGAAAGCTATGGCCTGCCAGAGGAGCCCAAGGAGACCGTTACGACAGAGTCAGCCTACCGTTTGCCTGTCACCGAGAGCAGTACAGTTCCTGATATACCAGATGATAGCACCGAAGTGACACCCATGATAGCCGATCTGGTGCAGCAACTTAATTTGGAAGTACTCAAGCCTACTGATCAGATTTCCATGTCCAATTTCCAAACTCAAGCGGCCACAGTGGCCTCCACATTGGTAGATGGCAGCAATACTTTAATTACGGATATCCTAATGAACTCCAATGAGACCAAAGATGAGCTGGAGTTCTTGATGTCGGATGTCATACAGCAAATCACTCAGCCTGAAACGGTAAGCTTTAAAAGTTCAATAATTTTAATAAATAATAAAATAATTCCATTCCCAGACCTTTACTTAACTACGTAGGTTGCTATATATATATTTCTGGCCTAATAATGAAAACGCGAATATTTATGATCAAAAATGGTTTTATTGTTTTTAAAAGTATTCTCCAGCAAGATTTATACACTTTTGCTTGCGTTCAAACCAATTGTCGAAGCACTTTTTCCACTCCGATTGAGACACCCCCAAAACATGAACTCTTCAACAGCATCTTCTGCCGACGAAAATCGTTGACCACGCATTTTTCCCTTGATGTGCGGGAATAAAAAGAAGTCATTGGGTGCCAAGTCAGGGCTGTACGGCGGATGACCCATCAATTCGACGTTTTGGGCGGTCAAAAAGGCGCTGTTGTGAGCTGATGTGTGAGAGCTTGCATTGTCATGGTGCACAATGATCTGTCTTCTCTTGTTCGTTTTTCGAATTTCTCCGAAGACTTCAGGCAAACAAATTGTGGTGTACCACTCAGAATTGACCGTCCTACGTTGCTTTTTTACCGAGAAAACAGGCGACCATTTGCTTCGAAGTGCTTCTTCCACGAACGACTTTCGTTGGATTTGGCTCGGTCGATTGCTGTTTTGTTTCGGGCTCAAAAGCATTGATTCATGATTCGTCACCTGTGACGATCTTATAAACGTTTTTTGAAACACCGCGATTATATTTTTTTCAAAATTTCTTTGCACCAATCCACACGAGCCTTTTTTTGAGCGATTGTCAAATTGCGCTGGATGCAAACGAGAACAATTCTCATGCAATATCGAATGTATGCTGGTGGAAGAAATGACCAAGGATGCCTCTATCTCACGGTATGTCACATGACGATCTTGCATTATCAGTTCACGCACGGCATAACTGTTTTCTGGCACAACGACTGCTTTTGGACGACCTTCACGACCTTCGTCTTTGAGCGAGTTCATTAAACCAATTTTTCACAGTGCTATAGGATGGTGCTTCATCGCCATACAAAGATTTAAGTTTATCGTTGCACTCTTGTCGTGATAATCCACGTCGAAAGTTGTGAAAAATGATTGCACGAAAATTTTCACGAGTTAATTCCATTTTTCTGCCGAGGTAAGTTTTTGATTAATCGTTAATCGATATCAAACGTGGTCACACATGAAAGAGTTGTATGGAGCTTTTATCGATAAAAGTCCAAACTTTTTTTGGGAAAAGGCCAATTGGTCCTAAAATGGCTAGAAGTGACCTAGGCCAGAAACTTAAATAGCAACCCACGTATAAGAAAAAGAATGCATGCTAGTCGGTTATATGGCAGCTATATGAAATATTGGTCCAAATTGAACCAAATTTGGTAGGACACCTTGGGAGCTAAAAAATACATGTACAAAGTGAATTTCAGTTCACTGAAAGCTGGTCAGCTTGCCGTCTTTACGAGCAACTGTTGCTTGCTTGTATCAACCAGCGCACATTATCTTCCTTAGATATTGAAAGCTCTGCAAATGTTTTTCTAAACCTCATTGAGGATTTGGGCAACAGAGGTTTCTACCTAGATTCCTGGGTATTTTTGAGTGTTATATTTTAGTGAATATTTATTTGGTTACTCGATTATTTTGCTAAAAATTTCATATTTTCGATTTCTTTGCTCTCAGGTGGATCCATACAAACAGAACGAAGATGATGATGACACCCATCGCTTGACCAACTATGCTCAACTGAATGCCTCATTTTTGCTAAAACCACAGCAGACAGAGAAACCCCAAGTGGAGGTTACAACTGAGCGGCAGTATAAAGAGGAAATCACCACCATAATACCTAGCAACGAGGAGCTAATCAAACAGGAAACTGCTTATCTGGAAGCTCAGCCGACAGAAGCAGCAGCAGCAGCAGCAAGTCAGGTGGTGGAGGAGACTACAACACAGAGTATACCCATTTTATCGTTATCACAAATTTATGCTCAACAACAGCAAGATGAAGATGAAAATGAGGAGCAGGAGGTGGCCAAACCACAGCAGACAACGGAGGAGTTAAGCGAGGAGACCACCGCCAGTGAAGAGTCAACGACCACTTCGACTAGCTACACGGAACGCGAAAGTGAAGAAGAGCAAATGCCCGAAATGTTGACAAATGGTTACAACGAAGAGCAGCAGCAGCAGCAGACAGATAAGTCTGAGACGGAGCCAGCCACAACTAGCAGCACACAGGTGCCAGCGGCTGAGGAACTGACAACGGTTACAAATATTTACCCAGACTTGCAGGAGCAGGAGCAGGAGGACAGTGCCACCAATGCGGCCCAACTGCAGCCACAGTATGCCACTACCAACAGCCAGGAGGAGGAGCAGGACATGGTCACGGAAATACCCGGTGATATGTCTGTGATATCAGACGAAACCGATATGTCGCTCAACTCGGAGCAGGTCAGTGAAAAAATTGAATTGAGTACGGTGAAAACGCAAGAATTGGAAGATGAATCATTGGAGGAAATATCCGATGAGCTGACAGCCACTCTCACGGAACAAGTGGAGGAGGAGGAGACAGTGACAAGTACACAACAAGTAATGCTGGATGAAGAGGATCCGTATGTGAAATTGGGTGAGACCACGGCAAGTGTGGTAAGACCTCAAGCATCGGGCTTGAAGGACCAGCAAAAGGAAGAAGAAGATGCAGAAAAGGAGGAGCAAAGCTACAAGGTCACCTTACCCTTAAACCAGGAGCAGCCCGATGAGGAAGATGAGGAAGATCAGGCGGGCTATCAAGTGCCCAGCTCTAGCAGCACCACTACAACCACCACCACAACACAGAAACCCACCACCACTAGCACCACCAGCACCACCAAACGTTTGCATACGCTCAAACCCGTGTCTTACTATGTACAACCTTCTTTAGTGGGAGCGGGAGCAAACTACAATCAACTGGAAGCACAGGCCACAAAAGTATCGCCCTATAATGCCAATCAGGATGTCAGACCCATGCAGCGACCTGCCTCTTTAACCAATCTTATGGCCAGTTCCACTCAAGCCACACGTCCGCCCGTCAAACTGGAACCCAGTCCTTTATCTTCACAGGGTCTAGAGGCTTCTACCGCTCATATGGATGAGGACTTGCTGTCATTTTCACGTCTGTGCAATGAGTTGGCCTTTAGCTACTGGAAGTCCATTACCTCGGAAAAGATAAGCTCAGCCAGAAGTTTGGTTATTTCACCCTTTGCCTTGACCTCCATGCTCTCCATGGTATTCCTGGGCGCCCGAGGTAGCACTTCGGGTGAAATGAATGAAATTCTTAAGCTGGATGATATGGTTACCTTCAATCCACATTTGATTTTCAAGAATATAACCAGCTCGGTGGAACAGGCCTACGATAGCGACATAGCCACTGCGGCGTTTGTGCGTGAAATCTACAGTGATCGAGCCAATGGTAAAATACTGCCCTTCTTCAAAGAGAAAACCCAACAGTTGTATGCGGGACATGTAGAAGAAGTCAATTTCCATGTGGTCAATGATATTGTAAGAAGACGTACCAATTTGTTGGTGAAACGTCATACCATGGGCAAAGTTTTGGAATATTTGCGCACAAATAGTGTGTGGGTAAATGGTCCTTTGGCCACGGTATCAGCCAATCTTTTCCAAACCGATTGTACATCGGGTTCAACCATAGATAAAGATGGTGAAATGTTCTTCCAGGTGCAACCTACGGTAAGACAACGTCGTTTGGTGCCCATACCGGGTGTTTTATACCGTCAAGGCTTTACCGCCGGCTATGAACCTAAATTGGATGCCACAGTGGTGGCCTTTGGACGTCTACAGGATACAGTAAGCACTATTTATGTCATGCCTGGACATCAAAGTTCTGTTTCACCTGTTGATAATCTGGATCGTCTGGAGCGTAATTTAGTGGAAATGGCTTTTGGCCCAGAACAAGCTTGGAGTAAGCTAATGACTTCTCTAATGGATCGTCCGGGTATGGAGGTACAACTACCACGCTTTTCGCATCGTTCATTTGTGAATGCCTCGCTGGGTCTACAAAAGATGGGTTTGAAGGGTTTGTTTAAGTCAGACTTTGCGGATTTAAGAGGTCTTACGGGTGCCATCAATCGTGACATCTTTTTATCGGACATGATACAAATCAATACCTTTAGCACTTGCGGCGAGGAAAAGATCTCCGAGCATCATCATGTGGAAATGTATCCCGCACCGCCTTTACGCAAACGTAACAAGGATGTGGAAGCCCAGGATGATGATGCCTTTGACTCATCCGAGGCCATTGTAGACTTTGGTTCGCTGGTTCAAGAGACAGCACTAGGACGTGGTTTCTACGATGATTTATTGGATCCAAAGTATTTGGAGCTGCCTTTGCCCTTGCGTCCGCGTCAGGCGCGTGTACCCGATGCCCCACGGCTGCGCTTTGACAAACCCTTCCTGTATTTTGTGCGTCACAATCCCACGGGCATGATACTCTTCATGGGCCGCTTCAATCCGCGCCTGTTGCCATGAAATGTCCCCCAATCCGAGTGTTTTTTTAGTGAATTTGCCAGCAATTAAGTTAACTTAATCTATAATATGCTACTTGCTGTGCCTTAATCCCGCGTCCCCCCCCCGCTGATACGAGATTGATGTGCAGCAAGCTGAAAAACGAATTCCAGCTGCATTTTTTTATGTTCAAATCAAATATTTTAAATGCCGTTTGCAATACAAATTTTTTTTATTTTAAATTGCTTTGGCTTGCATTTAATTTGCTTAAATACAACATTTTTTATTATATATAGATTTTCCCAATTTTTTGTTTCCCCCCTTTTGCTGGGAAATCGCTTTGCAAATAAAAAAAAAAATATAAAATGTATATGTAAATGCAAATGCAATCATAAAATGCGTCAATGTTTTGGCAAACAGAACGAATGTAATTTAGTTAAATAAACTTTACCAATACGTAAACTAAAAGTTATGTATGCTATTTTGTAAGTTTTAAACAAAACAACACAAACACAAACAAACAAAAAGAAAGAAACGAAATAAATAAATAAATATAAACAACTATTACAAAAATAACAATTTATTGATCAAATTGCACACTGATTGGCCGCGGGTAGGCAACGAAATTGTTAGTTGAGGGTGAGGGGATGTAAAATCAAAAGTTAATTTCGATATTTGATTTGTTATTTGTCAATAGAGGGGATTTATGAAATTGATTTAGATTTTATTTAGATTTTGTCAATCCATACACACGTTTAGTGTGCCCAGTAAAAGTAAATAAATGAGGGTCACACTAAAATAATTAATACAACCTTGAGCCGGCTATCCTCAATCAACAACTAACAACTAAAACGAATAATCGAAATCAGCTCTGAAAATAAATTAAGATTTAGCAATTTTGTTTTGCTTTTCTTATGAATGACGATCTTTCGCTAATTCATTAATTTTCATTTGATACATTCATTTAATCAGTTATAGTTTCAGCCATGATTTAAAGGCCTTTCGTGTGCGTTTTTGCGTGATCATATGGCCCACTAGAAGGATTCAGTTAACAAATTAGCCTGACGCAAATAAATTTGATTTTTTTAGTTTCAATTATTGAAATCAAATAAAATAAAAATTTAAAGTGTGATTTCTTGGACAACAAAATCTAACATGATACCTCCAAAAGGTATGAAAAGGGCGAAAACAGTTGAGTTAAGTTTTGTCATTTTCCCGTCTTGCAAATTATAATTAGTTAAACTCTCCTTTGTAAAGTTGCCAACATTCCAGGAGCACTTATTTTGTCAGCAAACTTTTATTTAAGAGGCTTAGAAAAATAGTTTTTTGATTTTTTTGTTCTGTTGCCATTTTGTGCTTTTGCGCCTTTGTGTACATTTCGGTCAAATGTCTATTAACTGTTCGGTCATACTGAATTTACACTGTGGCCATACGACCATTTTGGTTTGGCTAGTAAAGAAGAAATGCTTTTGGAAAATCTACCTACAGTTAAACAACAACATTTTTCGAAATGCCTGTAAATATTTCAAATAAGATAAGAAATGCTTTAGCATCATACTTTTGTTTAAATGATTCTTCCCAAAAAAAAATTAAACATTGAACAAGTAAATTATACATAAAATAATAGAACAAAGCTATACTAACCAGATTGTAAGCTTTCCTCGATATACATCGAAAAATGTATAGCTTTTGAGCTGAACATAATTTGGGCCACTTTTTTGTAGTGCATCCACGGGGATGGCGCTCCGCCAGATGGTTCAACTCCAGCCTTCTCTTGGCTGACATTAATGAACACATAAGCTTAAAAATCACATTAGAAAATTTATGGAAATTCATCTATATATTCGGCGCAGTGAGTCCAGTTTCTTTTCCGCTTCCATTGCCGTGAAGTCCAGTTCATAATTTTTGTTCTCTAAGCTCTTCCATCCGCCCTGAACACATCTCTATTACAATTGATTCGACCGAATCTGTCCTTATTAAACGATTTGCACTGCAAATACATTAAAATTTAATAATAATTTTAATCAGGGATGACACAGAAATCTCTAATTCAGTATAAGGCTGGCAGCTAAATAAAAAAGATCGGTCCGTCAACTGATTAAGATTTGCTTTCACAAAATCAATATAAAAACTACTTAAATTAAATGAGTTTCAGGAATCCCAATAATATATACGAGAGCCGACCTATAACACAGGTTTGCAAGGTTTTTGATGGAAGAGAAGATAGCAAACATAAGCTATGTATATTATTATTGAACGCTGAACTCATTAGTCTTGTGCTTTCCCCCAGATCCTCTTGTTCAAGAAATATTTGGATAATTATGTGTTAAGGGGATCTTCTACCTTTTAAAGAGGGTTCTGTTTTTTTTTATTCTTTTATTTTGGTTATTTATCTTTTGTTATTTATTATTTAAAAAAAAATAATTGTTGTTTATTTCAAGGGCGATTAAAAAAGATCTCTCCCTGTCATGGTAGCCATAACAAGGCAGGAAAGTAATGTCGGATTTTTTGATAAAATTTAGGGTGAACATTTTAAGGCACAAGTAGAAAATCACAAAGATCCTCAAAGGAATTTTTCAGTTTAAAAGAGAAATAAAAAAATGGTAGAATTTAATTTTCAGCTTAACTAAAGATTTAACTAAAATATTAATCATACGCCTCGTTGGCAACATCTAAATTTCAACAAAGAAGACTACAATGTTCTGTTAATTTTTAAAATCTGGCATATTATTTCGATTTAGTTTGGAGAATTTCAGTACAAATATAAATCTGTAGTTGTAGCTCAGCGATTGGATAGTTGTGTCGAAACTAGTCGTTGTCATATGGTAGAAGGTGGTTCGAGTCCCAGCTTTATTTATAAATATGTTTTTTATTACTCTTTCCAAACTATAATTTAAATTAGAGTTTTCTTTTGAAAGAGTGAAAATCATTTGATTGGAAATCAATGCAAACTATAAATTTATATTGTATGTAGATCAAAGGCAACACTGCGTATGAGTGATAAAAAAAGTGTTGAACATGAAAATAAATTTGCAATTAAAAAAAAATTAAAGATATTAATTTAAAACATAATTGTGTATCGTTTATTAATTGTTGGGTAATCTGGATATAAACAATAAAAACTTTAAAGCCAAGTGGCGCACATTAAAATATAATTTGTTCAACTTGATTTTTCCGTTTTCTGTACAAAATATATTCAGTCTAAGGAGCATATACCAGCCAACTTCATGTAGGTTTTGCCATAGAAGGCAGGATGGAGAATGGGGTATAATTCCTGTTAATTCCCAAAAGCCAATCTATCTTGGAAAGATTGAATTATGTTAGTTAATATTTTGTCACGGTATGCAATGACGAATTCGGCTTATATGTGATATATAATCCAAATTATCTAAGATTTGGTGGGGGGTCAGGTAAGTATTTGCGGATCATTTTGTTTCATGTTTTGGTAGATTGTATAGTTTGAAAGTTTACTTAAAATAATTGTGGTAAGTCCGATTTGATAAGATTAGAAAGAACCCCAACCCATCCGACGAACTGAGCAAAGGCAGAGCTATTGCTTGCTCACCCCAAGTTCTTCTTAACAGATCTTATGATATTACCTAATCGCTACACTTAGTTATAGTTGTGAAACTCAGCTAATCAAACTGATCCCAAAGGCTTCCCAACTTTTGTGCAAAAAAATATTGTCGAAAATATCCATTTTGAAGCCAAAAAACAGCCAAAAGCACAAAGCACATATTTCATAAGAGAAACAATACAAAAAAAACGAGAAACAGACAAATGCATAAATTTTAATTAAAAATTAACAAGAATATGCATAAGCGATGCTTATAATGAAATCTGAGCATTTCTTTTGTGGGTGGCATTTATGGTAAAGGGGATGTGGCTTAACGTATGTATATGTATGTGTGTGTGTACCTAGAACTTTGTCAAACTTTTGCTGCTGCTTTTGCTGCTGTAAGGCCCTGCTGTTGCATTGGTAACGTGAATGTTGGCTGCTCACTTGCATGTTTCTATGTATTTGCCGTTGTTGTTACTGTTTGCCGTTGCTGGGCCTTGTTTTTGTGAGTTTTATGTGGTTTTTGCAACAAGCACGTGTACGTGCATAAAAAAAAAAAAAATCACTAAAACGAGTGGCATACTTTTAGGCGGGCACTGCAAATGCCAAACAATTGCCACACAAAAAAGTTGTTAAGGGAGTGAGTGGTGGTGGCTGGTTGGTGTCAATGTGCGACAGCATTTGTTTTCTAACAAGACCGCGTTTTCTGCGACTAAAATGAGCAGAGCACACAAAAAAAAAACCCCCTAAAATGCTGCGCAACACTTTATTATGCCACTAATTTGTCATGCAGCACTCGAGTCGCAACGCTTTATGCACTAAATAACACTAAAGTGCAACTAATTTGCACGAAAATGAATCGTATTGCCGTTGTATTGTGGCTTCCGTTTTTTTTTTCTTTTCCGGAGGGACAAAGACAAATCTGTCATTTATTATTATTATTATTACGATTATTATGATTGTGTGTGAAGAAAAAGTACTATTTGTTTTTTCCTCTACGGCGACAGCTGCACAATTCTCTCGCTCCGGTTTGCCCATCTGCCGTTTCGTTCTGCTTATTGTAATTGTTGTTCAACGAACTTTTCCTTTTCCCATTACCAGCGTCCCTGTCCAGTTTTGTTTCCCTTTGTTTTGCTTAACGCTTTGTGTCAAGTGTCTTTTGCTTTCCTTACCACCTGCCGAAATTACGTAAGTGTCACTTAAAAGGGAAACGGGACAACAATAACAACAACCACCACCTTAACCCTTTCAAGGAACTCGAATGCCTTGTTATTGTTATGGTACCTGTCCTTATTATATTTACATTTGCATTTACATTTCTGCCTTGTGTCAAACCTGGCGTATGCTTAATATGTATTTATGTAGATCCCTGAATTCATTTGATTCAGTTTTATTTTCCCCCGGTGCTAATGAGCTATTTATTTATTTTTCATTTTTTTTTTCGGAGTAAACTAAAACTAATTTCAATATGCACAAAACTTTTTTTCTAACCACACACACCCACAACTTTTCACCGCTTCCACAAAAAAAAAAAAAAAAAAAAACTTTCGCGCTTAATGAACTAGTCACCGCAGTCAGGCGACTCTGGGGTTAGGACTGCTAATTAATTTACATTAGCAAATTGCAAGCAAGTAATTGACTTTTATTGGCGTACACATTGCACAACAACAAAAACAACAACAACAATCACCAAATTTATCGTCCGCCATGTAACTCGTTTCTATTTATAAAAGTTATGCCCTAATCACACTATGGAGACGCGAATCGTGGCACTTTTGTCAGCGTGGCCTAATTAGAAAACAGAAGCAAAGCTTTGCAGATTAACCTCTGACCTCACTAAAGTTTTAATACCAGATACCAGCCAAATACGTCATTGTTAACCGTGACCAAATATTAAGTAACTGAACACATTGGCTAGTACACAATGGCTTAAGCTTAAGTCTGATTGCCAGGGTTACCACCCACTCTATAAAACCTCTCAGACTTTTCTAAAATACATGTGGAATCACTGTTAAAATCTAGCTACTTTTTAAATGGTTTTAAAGGGAAGACTCTCTCTCTACGGTCATTGCGTAAAAATGGTTTTAAATATGGTAACAAGTAAAGAACTACGATTTTTTCACCTCGAAATTGCAACCTTAACTAAACTTAGTAAAAATTTCAACTCTTATCAATTAGCAGGACATAAATTTAGCAGACTTAGGGACGATTTCTCTTTTCCTTTATAATCTATCTTCCACTAGCTGTCTCATAAACTTTCAAATAACAAAGTAAAACGAATCTTTATCTAATCTAACACATATCAGCTATTTAGAAGATGAGAAATCGGCCTTAAATGCTTACCCCAATTATTACTACGTTTATGCTATTAAGAAATCATGCTTTTAGCCACAAAAAGTATGCAAACTTAATTTTTGTAAAGAATTATTTATTTATTTCTAGTCAGTTATGCCAGCATTATACATAATCCACATTGTGCATTCACTCAGATTGTCGAACCAGTTAAAAGGTATATAAAAATAATTATTGTAAAGTATATAAAAAAATAATGTTTTCCATATTTATAAAACATAGCATACTTATAAGAGCAAATATCATGATTTTTATTTGTGTACAAACGTAGTATATATGACAGATGTTGAACTTTTAACTTTTAATTAAATATAATTTAGCAAATGAAAGTGTTAACCAGGATCCGGATACCGAAGAAAATTAACCGCTGGTTTACGGACAACAAACTTCTGGAAAAAAAACATGAGTTCAAATGGACTGAATATTCTATACTAAGAATTTTCATTATAATCTAAAACAATCTACTGTTCTGATTATACCATTGCATACTTTTAGACACCAAAATTTAATAGGAAATTTAGTGCATTCTAAAAGTTGTATTCAAAATAAAATATCTTCGTTAAAAAAGTCGCAGAGTTTTTTTTCACAGATTTTAACACACGTTCAAAGAACAAAACTAACCACTTTTAATTATTTTCGAATTTTCGTGAGTTTTTCTAAGTCAAAAATTTTGAAAAAAAAAAGTTCTAGAAAATTGCTTTTTCCGAAGTTTTAAGCTAAATATCTCGAAAACAATTAACTTTAAGTATAAACTGTATTTGAATGGTTTCATTTATTTTCCGTCTTCTGAGAAGCCTTTTCGCAAAGTTGTTTGGGTGGTTAGTCAATGTGTTATCAAGATAGCGAACAGCCTGTCTTTTAATGATGTCCCCAATCATAGCGACTCCACATTCTTTTTCTAATGGGTGCGAAGACAACTTTGTATATTAATGTTTCGTTATTAAGGGAGAGTTTGATGTTGGCTTAAGAAGCCAGCCGAACCATAACGTCTTAGCTCTCAACCTACCAGCTATACCATTAAGTGAATTTTGCACCAATTGATTTCTGTTGACAGAGGCAGTTGCAAATGGCTAGAACCTGTCCCTCAAGTTACAAGCAAAGGCTTCAGCTCGATCGTGCTGATGCCTGACCCAGGAGCCATCTCGACTTGTGATGGGAAAGCTCGGTTGTGCCTGCTCTTTGTATCGTCTGGTCAGCTTTCAAAGTGCGAATTTGGAGTCTTCGTAAGGTGTTTGCGGCCTTTTTCTTGATTTCTGCCAGGTCCTTTTTAACACGATTAGATATCCTGCGGTATATCTTGTCTAAAGCTGGATCTATCGTGCGGATGTGCTCTTATCCTTTTTTTTCAGCTCAAGTAACCCTTCCGCTGCCGGCGTCAGGGTAAAGCTGCCACGAGCAGGTCTTGCAGAGTCTACATTAGCAGGGGCAGCGGTTGAGGCAGCAGCGTAAATTGTGCTTATGAATGAGACTACTGGGTCATCAACATACTGTATAGTGTAAATCTCCTAGTTAAGGTCCAAGGTATTTGTCAATTCCTCCTGGAACAGTTTTATGTCTGACCCGGGAAGAAAGATTCTCTTTATGACAGAAGTCATCTGGGGTCTCAGCTCCAATTTTTAAAGATTTTCAGGAGCAGAGTTCTTATAAAATTTGTCAAGTCACTTTTTGGCTCCAAAGAGCGGAACAGAAAAATACTTTACACTTTTTTTTGGGTCACGAAGTCAGTAAAGGATTGTGGTGGGGTGTTCACTTTTGAGATATATGGGTACCGCGTATGTCTTTGGAATTCTCAAATTTAAAGACCGTTTAAAGTTTGCACGAAAGCTTAAAGTTTTCTCTTTTAAAAGCGTCTGCCGTGTGAGCTTAAACACTATACTAAAAACCTTACTACAGATGATTGCTCGTCGTTGTTGCTTTCAATACTTTGCAGTTCCCAACTGTTTAAGGTATTGATTGCATGTAAAGGCAGTTGGCAATCCTTCAGTCTTCAGCAAAAGGCTACTTATGATTAGACTGGGAATCTTTGGAATTCTCAAGTCTTAATTTTGGGTTGGGTAAGTTCCACTACGGGTATTTCGAGTCCAGCCAATGGCTTTTTGACCCATGTAATAGATAACGCATTTAGCTCCAACCAATCACAAAATTTGGCATTATTTTCAAAAAAATGTTCTTTAAGCATTGGTACAAATTCCTTCCGCATTTCCCGCAGTGTTGTTCCCATGGTGCAATGCAATTTCCTCCTTAAATCACTCAGCAGCAATGCACGCGCACACACACACACACACACACAACGCAACACAATTTTCATGCCAAACAGTTTGGAGACTTGGCCCATTTGTCTAAACAACTTGGGAACGATAATTTGAAGAAGGCAACAAGAAGCAAAAGCAGAGCCAAAGGCAGACAGCGTACGCAACACTCTAAGGATTAATTTAAGCGCGAAAAGTGAAAGCACAGTTCCAGTTTGCCCAGCGCAGTCAAAGACATCAAATTTATGCTGCATGGTCTCTGGGACATTGGCTGTGGATATTAGAGCAGAAGAAGTCAGTGAAGCGCAAAATGTTGAACTTAAATCAGATTGGACCTGCGACTAGTTGAAGATGCAGTGTAAAATCATTAGCAGCGCACAGCGTCCGGTTGACGTGTGATAAATATGGCCCAACTGGTGACAAAGATGGGAGCCACACAAGAAAGGGCCAAAAACAAGCGACATGTGTGTCTATGTGTCTATGGGGTTTCCATGCATACATATGTAGATACATATATATATACTCGAACAGCAACTCGGCATGGCGCCAGGCAACAGTTCTTGTCAGCAGGCTGCTGTGTGAGTGTGTGTGTGTGTGTGTGGGGGGGCTGCAAAAGAAACAACAACGACAAGTACCACACCGCACACCAAAAATGGTTGCTAAACAAGTTTTTGTTATCTGCGCTGGGCTGCGTTTTTGTATCGAGTGTTTATAAATGTTTTTCTATGTCCGTTCTATGGAGCTGCCTGTGCATGTGTGTGTGTGTTTGTGTGTGTGTCTTGCATGTTTTGTCCTGGACCACAAACTCTGATTTAATTTTTTGAAAATTGTAAAATGGCTTCTTTTTCGGTTTTGTGTTCAACGCTTGCATTCAAAATTAGTCGCTTGTAGTCGCTGCGGTTGTCAGCTTGTTGTCCTTGATACTTAAATTGTTGTTGCTGTAATCCTTCCCACTGTTTTCATTTAGCAACTCTTTGGCAGCTGGTTTTGTAATTAAACTTACCATGCCAAACTGACAAACAGACAAACAGACGGACAGACAGCCAGCCAGCCAGCCGTAACCCATACAGTTTTGGAATGTCATGTGTGGCATGAAAATTAATTAGATGCCCCATTTACACGTTTTACACACACACACACACCGATAATTGCCTCAAGTAGCGTTTATCAAGTTATTAAATACACCGATTTATCCCTTACAATCCCCACGGGATGCTGACTTATTATTTAATGGCATTACAGACTATTGAGCACCCTGCGAGGCAATGCAGGAATTACAATTACGGGAAACAAAAATTCAAAATAAACTTGCAAGATTTTAGGATTTTAGGTTCCATACACTTCCAAACTCCAACTCTTTACGTCTTCAAGGATGTCAGGCAGACACTTTCAATGAGAAAGCTTTGAGCCTCAAGCGAATTTAAAAATGGCTACGCAAATAAGTAGAAAAAAAGATTTGTTACTATTTTTTTTTTTTTTGCTTTTACCGATTGCATGTTAAGAAATTATAATTTAAAATTTTTTTTATATGCGGTTACAGCGCCCTTGCACGCAATTAAAATATAAATAAAAAATAAACTTATCATGCTTATTGATCAGCCAAAGGTTAGGCTGGGCTCACACTGTTCGAAGTAGTCTTTTATTTGTCTTGTTTTCATTGTGAATAGCTTGTCATTTGACATTGAAAACAATACAACATGATGGCTTACTAGCTTAATATGTCTCATGCGTTGAATAATGTGAACTCAGCCAAATAATCAATTTTTTAGAACTTTCCATTTGGGAAATTTGAAAATATTTTGGTATTTTAGTTTGATTAATTATTAAGACGGATATCCAGATATCGGCCGCGACGCCGCAGTCGTGACGTCGGACCCCCGCTTAAAAAAAACCCAGCACATTTTCCAATTCAGTTGGACACTTTGATGACAGGCACAGAGTGTAGTCTTCTGCACGAATCTTTTAAAAAACAATAAAAAAAAAAAGAAAAATTAATAAGGAATCACATACCTCGTTCATACTTACAAGTATATCAATGATAAATGCTCTTCAAAGTATGCTATGTGCATGAATAAAGATAATTAAGGAAATTTTTTTTTGATATTTGTCTTAACTACTAATTTGTTTGTATAAATATAACTGCCCCAACAATATGAAAAATGCACCTTGTAAATTATGTATAACCTATTCATTCAAATAGATAATAATTAATGCAAATAAATACCAAATTTTATTAGAAAAAGAAATACAAATTTGTGATTGCTGAAAGTGCACAGTGAGGCTCATAAGTATTTGCCCAAAATTATATTAAATCAGCAAAATATTTTTTCATTAGCGGGCGTATACTTTCTACTGTGTTTGGCGAATGCGCTGCCTTTGGCGCCCTGCATATCTATATGTATGTATGTGCATTGGACTGAACATTTTCAATATGCAAATTCAAATATTGAAGAAGTTCTAATTTCCAGTGCTCAAAATATTCACAAAATTGTGCTACATAAAAATTCTACTTCCTCTTTTTCATTTTACTAATTTCTCAAAGTAACTTTGAGCTGTCAAAATTTGTTATAATTTAGAACCAAAATTTTTGACAACAAAAAAATAACTTTAATAAATTATTCTTAAAATTCAAGAACAAAATTCTTAAAAATTCAAGAGCAAACTAATTTTTTTTCAAGATTATTTTTACCCAACTAATTTTATTAATTTTTTTCTTTGTGTGGCTGAAAAGCATTTTACTCTCAAAACTTCTAAGTTTTTCAACCGATCTTATTGGGCA
This sequence comes from Lordiphosa mommai, assembly GCA_018904225.1. Lineage (NCBI taxonomy): Eukaryota > Metazoa > Arthropoda > Insecta > Diptera > Drosophilidae > Lordiphosa > Lordiphosa mommai. Next base: position 38,234 of record JAEIFT010000633.1, on the reverse strand, counting down.
TTTCAAATAAGATAGATATTAAGACTAAGTTAAAGTGTTAAATTTTTTTGAGATTTGTGGGAGAGAGGAGGAAATTTTTCATATCTGAAACTTACTTACATTTCATAGGACATGGCTCTGTCTCTTTCATACAGACGGACAGACTGGCAAAGCTACTGATCAGGAAAATATGTACTTTAAAGGGTCGCAAAAGTTTCATTCTGTCTGTTACACACAAGATAAAAAATGTCTAGAATTTGTTAAAGCATTTCTAACTATCTTTTCTGTAGCATACTTTTTAGGGCTAATTTTATTTATATCATTTTGTATGCCCTAGTCGCATATACCCACTCGAATAGACTTCTCAACCTGCAGCGTATAAATCCAAATGCATTTGTAGCCCCGTCCATCATACTATATAGCGCATAATGTATGGTGCCAAATTACAGGCTATAAAACAAATACGAATTTAATCACACACACACACACAGAAAGCGCAGAACTACAAAGTAGCGGCAAGCAGAAAAGCATACACATGCACATACATAAATATAAACTAACGTACAAGTTTAATATAAATGAAAACGTAACTGCCAACGGTTTGTCCATGTTTATTCTGGCCGTGTGTGTGTGTGTGTGTGGTGGATGTGGCTTTGTGGCAGCTCCGGCTCGGACCATGGCGCTGTTTTCATGCCAAATAAGCTTTCATAAATAATGAAAAGTGCCACTGCGAATGGCGCTAAAACTCTACCGCCAAAGTGTAATAAGCAAAAGCAGCAGCAAGCAACAACAACAACAACAACAGCAACAACAACAGCTCTGCCTTAACAGCAAAGCGTGCACAAATTAGTAACCAAGGATTACCGGCAATTATTTTCATTGTATGCATTTGCCGCCATTATTTTGATTGCTTCGTTTGCTTGACGTTTGGCCCCCCCCCATGGAAGCTGGACGGCCGGGGTAGCTTAGTTATGGGTCCGGCTTTCTGTGATGGTTAAATGAATGTATATATGTTGTGCTTGCTACGGCTGTAGTTCAACTGCCTGGTCATTTTTCACAATACCCTCTGGTCAGACGCATGATTGCATATGGAATGAAAGGTTTATTTATATTTATGAATTCATCATGTAAATGTGGTAGTTATGCGCTTGCTGAGCAAAATGTACGAATTGGACTGACTGGTTAAGGTTGTTTTTGTTTTATGGGCAAAGGGCATGAAAAATTTTTTGTTCAGTGATTTTATTACAAGGGTAGCACGATTAGTGAGTCAACTTTTTAGATGAAAAATATCAAAATATTCCTTACAAAATACTTCCCAAAAAATATGCTGTTATCGATTTTTTTCTAAACCTTTTCAAATCTTAATTTATTGTCCTCTACCTGCGCTTAAATGATACGAATACAACCTGTCCAACTGCCAATTTTACTTTCACTGTCCCCCACACACACACTCACACACTCTCGGCTTATCGGGCCTAAAAATAAATTCCAACAAGTAAAACTAATTTGTAACTACTGTGTGAAAAACTTTCCGTCGGCTACTTTGACATGTGCCTAAAATACGTTTTTGGTTAAGTCCTTTAGCCTCAAGCCAAACGGTCGCTTGTTATCGCAAACTCGCACACTCATTCCACCTATTATTCTCTAGTCCCCGGCTAAAGCAGATTAAAAAAGTTTCAAATTTAAACCGGGGCGGCAGCGTATTAATTTATTTAAGACCCTTAAATTATATCCTTTGATGTAAAGCATACATTCCTTGGCACCGCTTTTGCCATTCCACAACATTCAGTTGCTTCCTATGCTTAGCCGTCCACGCCCACTTGCTGCTGGTGCTTTCGGCGTATGTAATTACATTTTTTTCTCCACAAAAGAAAATCAGCAAAAAAAAAAAAAGACACTAGTAAAGAAAAAATAAAACTATGCGCGGGCCTAGGACATACATGGAAAAAAAGCGTAAAAATTACACATGCAGCAATTTTCTGACTCTTTTTGAGCGTCAAAAAGATGTGCCAACGAAAGTTACCTCGATACTCAAATACGCTTGATATGGGCTAGAAATGATGCAAGATTATTAACAAAGACCCCAAGTGCGAAGCTGGCCTTTGGGGTGTTAAGCCAATATTTAATTTTAAATTTAAATTACATTTTAAGTCAAAAAAATCGATCAATAAGACAGCTGACAAGGCAAAAGGACATTTTCTTGTAAAATGATTGATCAGGCTTTATTAAATATTTTCCTCACAATTTAGGCGATTTCTCAGGTCTTTCGAGATTCCTAGTCTCTTACTTACCAAACAAATGAATTTGCAGTCTAGCTTGCAGAAGAAACTCGCGATTGTCATAGGTAATTGAGGTCCAAGTCATCTTACTCGCAAACAAATTTTGTTAACGTCGCAAAGTGTTTCAGGATCGTTTTACTTTGGACGAAATTCTGTTAATTTTAACATTTTTGTTTGGTTTTATAAGAAATTGTTTAAGCTTTATATCGTGGCCAACAAATGATACCTGTCAAGCCCCTGTAAGCCATATTAATTAAGGGGAACGAAACAGTGTTTTACGAGTTTTTTTAAAAATTTGATAGAAAGTCAAAGAGCTTTTTCAGTTTGGTATTTGGATTTGTGCTTAATTAAGGATCAGATAAAAAAATAAAAAATTTTTGGACTTCGAGGGCTGTTTAAAAGTCGGCCTATCAATTAAGGTCTCAAAAGGTGTAGAGGTGGTGGGCTAAAAAAGTTACTGAAATTAAAAACGGTAATGAGGTAGATCAGTGAAGTATTCTGGCCTGTACTTCAATCACAATTTTCAATATTTTTTAAAAAATTGGGGGCCACTCGGGGTGCTTTAAATTATTTCGAATATTTGAAAATGGCTGGGACTGGGGATGTAATATAATAATAAGGCAAAACAAAAACGAAAAACGAATTTTCAAAAGTAGAAGATCCCATTAAAAAATTTTTCATAAAAAGGACTTTTACAAAAAATACAATAATAATTGACACTCTGGATCACGTAAAAAATATTAATGTGCTCTGCTCCTGTTTAGAATCTCCCAAAAAGTCTCTCCAATAAACCTTTGGCGTTGACAATTAGCAGTCACTTGATAAACAACTCTTACTATTTAGCATTCTTTTAGGAGGCCTTTTTTAATAATTATTAAAATTATTGAAAATCTTATTCCTTCGATCAAATCCATGATAAGGTTATGTCAATATTTAGATCGTTTGAGTAGTTTTTTTAAATCTTGTGATCACTGACTTTAAAACACCTTTTTGGGAAGCGTAAAAGTTTCCAGAAGAATTCAAAATTATTTTTCTTCAACTTTTATGGTGTCGTCTATTCCTGGGCCATAAGATGTACCCTCACCCAGCAAGCAAAGTTAGGAGCGCACAAAACTATGTGTCTGAAAAGAGCCGAGCTTCACAGCGTTTTTGGAGTAAACTCATATATTGCAGCGTTTTCGGAGGACATTCAGTGTTTTCTAAGCACGGGCTCATAAAAAGCTCTTATGTCTGAGCATATTCGGAATTAATGTAAGTAATAAGTGAGTGACGGAATGCAGACTCATCCGACGTCAGACAATTCACAAATTTATTTAGTTAGTCAAATTTATGTGTCTTTTCTGAAGGTTTTCAATGCATCATTGGGAGGGTGAAAGCACTTATATCTGAGTCAGAAAAGAGTCAGATTGGACTCAAAAATCATCCACATTAAGTGCGACCGTTTTCATAGAAAAAATCGGTCTATGATCTGGTGCGCAGTTCTCTTACTGTCAGGACATTTTCCGATGTGCTTGATATAACTGAATCAAGTACGAGGACTAATCGAGCAGGAGTTCCACAGGGGAGTGTTCTTGGCCCCACCATTGACACTCTTTTTACTATGGACATGCCCACTGGTATGAGGATGCCCCGAATTGACCCACAGAAACTCTTTCTTGCAACCTTTGCTGACGACACGACCATTATGGCCAGACATTCATGTGTCCACGGACATACTGCAACAGTATATGTTCCGCTTTTGTAGATGGGCAAAGCGCTGGAACATTGGAATCAAAGTCACTTTTTCGATAAAGAGAGATAGTTGTTCTGTTGTATTTATGGATGACCATCATCAAGAACACAGGTACCTGAGAGGATACCTTGACAGACGTTTAACATTTGGGACAGTTGTAATACCACAAAATTCCTTTACACGAGATCCAATAAACTGGAATGGATACTTAATAGCCGCAGCAAAATGTACCTTAAACGAAGTACTTGCTAGAAGGCTGGAGAAAGAGCTAAAGGGTATGATAGGTGATGACATAAGCAAACAATTAGAGGACTACCTTTATAGGACCTGAAGTCCACAAAAATAATTGAAGGGTGCTAAATTTTCATCAAATTTATTAAAAGTCCCATCATTTTTAAGAGTACCAGAAGTACCATAGTGGCACAATGTGCCCTCGCAACACGTCCCGTTATTGCGCGTAAAGCAAAAGTAAATGCAGGTTGTTGTTGCTGCGCCCTTCAGTCATGTTTCTTCGTACATTTAAATCTCTAGATCTTATCAATCAATCAAGATTCGTTTATTGTGTCTCAGAGTAAAAAAAAAGTAATTTGTGGTAAAGTATCACGTGGCTGATACCCTTTTCGTGAGGGTATCCGCATAATAAGTATAATATGGGCAACGTCCGAAGTCAGAAGAGCAATGCCTGCCTGCCAGCCAGCCGCATCTGTTACGCGCTCATATGTATGTATGTATGTATGAACATATCCATGTGTGGATATGTGTTGGAGTGTGCAACGGAACGGAAATAATGAAATTATTAACACTTGAGCAACTTCCGGCTAAAAAACAAAAGCACAGCAGCAGCAAAAAAAAACCGCCAACTGCAAAACAAAAAGTAAAAAAAAAAATAAAAGCTTGCTTGAAACACATTAAATGAGCGAAGAAGGCACATAAACGGCCGTAGAGAAGAAGAAAAAAAAAGTGAGAGATGTGCAGCAATCATAATTGCAGCACAAACTTGGCTAGGGTTTTTTTTGCCACACAAAAGAGGAGAACCAAAAAAAAATAGAGAAAAAAAAGGCAACGCCAAGCAACAGACTGTAAATTTTTTGAAGAAGTCATAATAGAGCCGTTGGCATATTTTCTATAAACGAATTGTGGCACTGCCATAAACAACATCAAGTCTCTAAAAATAAAGCACAGTGCGCTTCCAGGACTTTGTTAGTTAAGTCGTTTAATTAAGAGTAGCGTAAGCACAAGTTGATCTAACCGAATACAAAAATTTGAGCTGCGAATCCTTTTCTATGTTTTGGCTTAAAATATGTTATATATTTCTGTACTTTTGCTTCCTTTTGTCTGCTTTGCCCAAACAGTTGGAAATGGAAACGACGACGACGACGAACGTAGCTTAAAAGGCGTTCTAACATGTTAAGCCATACGTGTATGCGTTTATGCTGGGTTAGTCAAAGACAAATTTTTCCTTATTTTTAATGCATAAGGCTAGAATTTTGGTTGTTGTTTTTGTTTTATGTGCGACTCTGGAATTGCAGTTTGGGTTCTTTGCAGAAAAACCACAAAGTAAGTAAGTTAAAATTTATCTGGTAATTCAGTTGGGTTAGTTTGACCGAGGTTGAACTTTTTGATTCATTTTTAAGTTAGGTTTTTTTTTTTGGGCCTCAAGGCAATTAAAAGATTTGATTTGTAGCCCCAGTAAACTAAGATTTAAGGAAGGCTTCAAGGCATTTGTTTTTTTTTTTTGTTTGTCAAAATGTGGCCATCAAATGGGTCGCACTTTTCGGAAGAAGTTGACAATCCGATTTTAATTGTATAAAATTCTGTGGAAAACTAAAATGTCTGTGGGTTAAAAGCGATGAAGCGACGATTATCAATGCCCCTGACGTTCCCATGAACGACTATGGGCAGCACTTTACATAGTTTTTGTAGCGTCACATTTAAAAGTTATAAGTTATATACAAACTGTGGCAGGTACAGAGTAAATTAAAGTATGGATTGATCGTCTTTTAAACTTGTTTTTAAATTTCCTTTATCTAAAATGATTTTGTGTTGCTTTTAAGTTGCTTTTGCTTTCTGGAAAATGCCCGCTATAAGTGACTCAAAACTGATTCATAAATAACATTAACTGCAATGACAAATTCTCCTGAGACTTTGGAGCCAAACAGCACAACTTTTTGGAAATTATTTCTGCACACTCATTTTGTGTGCATTTTCGGAAAATTTGGCAACTATTTTTTTTTGCTTTCTTTCTTGTTGTTGTTGTATTTTTGAGTGCATTTTCCCATTGGACTAAAGTTTTGACTTCCGTTTGCAAGCGCATATAAATGAATGTTTTTTTTTTGTCCTCCTTACTCCGCCACCGCCACCACCGCCAAGTTTATGCTTTTTGCATTTGTTTATCTTTTTATAGAGCGACAATTTCGTAATGAATTTATTACTGTGCCATGCAGCAAGGGTTATGCATGAAACGAGGCACGAGAAGATGAAAAAAACTGACAAAAAAAAAACAACAAAACAAAATTGTTGAAAATAAACTTAAATTAACTTGCCAAGGCAAAAGGACGCGATGTACATACGCAGGCAATATATGTATCTGTAAGTAGTTTTCGTATATGGTTAGTGCTGGAGGCAGGACTTTATTGGTATCCCACAACACAAAATTTGTCAAGTGGCAAACTATGCGAAACTTTTGGAATGCACTTGAGTCGTTGGCACATCAGCTAGGTTATTAAGTTTGTCTTTGTTAATCAACTAAAATTTAGGTCAACTGTTTTTGATAAGTTACCAATTTAATTATAAACAATTGCTTAAATAAGCCACACAAACTTTGCTCCAAATCTCAGTTTCACTTGCTGAGATTAAAACGCGAGAGCAGAGTAGCTTATCGCAGGCTTTTCTAGCTTTCATTTAAACAATTGGTATAAGACAAAAAAAAAAGCAAAGTTCACATAGAAAACAAGTAAGAGAAGTCGTCTGTAATATACTCTGTACCTGCCATAGTTTGTATATAACTGATAACTTTAAAGCAAGGCTGCAAACCAGGCCTGAACCGAACCCTTAAGAACCACCTCGATTTGGGTTTTTTGGATTGACCGGACCGGACCATAAACCGAACCTTATTGAATTATAATGAACCCGAAAAGAACCGTTTATTCAAAAAACATATTCGGTTCGCAATATTAAGTTATTTTTTAAGGAAAAAAGTTTCTTTATAATGTGATTAATCAGTTATTTGTATGACCCTAATATTTGAAAGGTCTAAACTGTCTTTGATTTGATACTCTCATTCTCCTAAATTAGTCTCAAATAAACGCTGCTCTGAATACTTTTGTCCAGTAACAAAAATTCAGCTGCAAGAATTTTCGACACTAAAGTTTGTTACTTTTAATCTAAAAGCTAGTAGCAAATAGTTTTCAATACCAAGAAGCGACTTCTCATAGAATCAATTTGTAAGGCGAGTCCTACTGGTAGGACCCGCAGACTCAAAAAGATGACAGAACGATGAGTTACGAGGCATCACACATTCTAACTTTAGCCATAATAATTTGGCACCTTGTGATATCGTATACTGTACATTCCTCCCACTCTTCAGTCGAAAATGTGTCTGAAAAGTGAAATTAACTATTACTACGTTTATGCTTATAAAAATTTTTTGCTCATCAAAGTATGCAAACGTTATTTTCTTCAATTATTATTTTTTTTACCGAGATAATTTAAAGTCAGTTAAGGCAGCATCCACATTGTGCGGTCGATCAGATGTGGACCAGTCAAAGGTATACAAAAATTATATAAAGTGTTAAGACTACTAAAAAATAAATATTTACTTAAATTATTTATATTCATAAACATAGCATACTTTGAAGGGCAAAAAGCATGATTTTTTATTTGTGCATAAACGTAGTATACGAGACTTAGGAGGCTTGGATGAAAACAGATCGATAACTAGGCATAGTCTGAGCTAGATTAGACTCGTCCATTAGAAATTTAGAACTGATGTAATTTAGTTAACAAAAAAATTAGCAGACGGACTCCTGGTATTCTTATTTCCGTCTTGGCGACCAGCCAGAGCCCTTGTGGCTAGTAAGGTTTGGCGAAACTGCAAATTATTGTTAAGAGCTTTACGCATAGAGTCGGCCATGTCTGCTTGCGAATCTACCATTTCTGGGTTGCTTTAAGCTCAGCGGTATTTCATAAAATGCGCCTAGACGTTGCTATAGGAGGTTCAGGTGCTCGAGGAACCGGTCCAAAAACAAAAAATAATAAAAAATAATAAAAAAAGAACTGGCATAGATAATAGCTTGTTATCAATCAGGCCTGTTCTCGTTTCCGAATTCGATCAATCGGAATTGGTAATGGTTCTTATTTTCAAGAAACGATTATAGAATTTGGAGAGTTAATTTTACCAGCTAGACAGTCAAATAAAGATAAATGGAAAATTTAAATTATTCGCCCAATAACACAATCGGTGTTTGGACACAGAAACATTTACCAACTCCTATTCCGCATGATTTGATCGAAATCGAAAACGGGAACATTTCATTTTTTTAACTATTCAGTTTTTGATCTATAATAAAAATTTATAGTTCATTTTTGGAAAAATAAAAGCGAAAGTGAGAGGAAAGAGTTCAGCACACGAATTTTGTATATACATACGTGTGTGTGACTGGGAAGTGCTGCAAATATCCACCCCCAATTTTTGTCGTCAAACAAGGTCAATAAAATTAACTTGATTCTCCAACTCAAATAAAAACCTTGGCTGGGTTTGGTCTGGTCAACTGCCTTTTTTTAAAGAGTACTTTAAGTTTCCAGCAAATTATTTGACTTATGAACTACATATCTCGTTAACTATATAACTATATCCATACACTTTACTCCTCTGAGATTTAAGCGACAGAGGGACGAACACAGCTTTTTCTACTGATCAAAAATATTAATATTTACATTGTAGAGATCCTTCTTAAACGAACTCATTACTCAGTACCAAAGGTTATAAAATTTTACCTTTGGTACTGAATATAAAAAGGTCTCTATAAAAAAAAAAGTTGTAGCTCAAACGATCAGGTTATAGCCGAGAAAGAAATCTGTATTGGGTACTATTTGGCAACCTTTTGATTTTAATATATTGGAGTTTTTTTCTAAAAAACCCTGACACATTTTCCTGAAATTATATTAGGTCATAAATATGCTCATAGATATGAAATATATATGAAATATAAGACTAAAGCTGAATTTACACCCAGACATATATCTGTATATATCTGTCTCTTAAGATACAATAAGATAATGCTGTAGCCAAACAGAGAATTCTACAATAAAAAGAAGCTATTTCTTTTTTTTGGTTAAAAATAATGCAAAAGGATTGAAAAAGGAAGGATTTTCAATCCTTGTCTACTGCTTAATTTAGTTTGAACTAGCCGCTAAACATTTATTTTATGAGTTCTTGTCTTTTTACTCAAGTGACAAGTATAAAGACAGCTCAAGTAAAACCATAAAACTCATCAGAATATCAAGGATATTCAAGCTTCGTTTCATTCCGCGCCGCCGCCGCCCCATAGAAATGTTATTTTTGCAATAAGCTGCAATAAATTATGCATGTGCATATATTTGCACTTCTGATTAAACTTTAATTTATCTTATAAAAGTTTTAAGCTTAATTCGTTGATCCCAAACCCAACCCAACTATTTTGACATTAAATTTTCGCCATTTAATTACATGGCGTATACTTAATGTTTATGGACATGTATGTGTGTAATGGGTGTCGCCTCGCTGGCATTTACAAAACATCGCACAATTCTGGTACGCACCATTTGCTGTCTTTGATTCCCTGCCTTGGACTCTGGCAGTGTGTGCACATGGGTGTGTGTCAACGCTTTTACACTTAATTAATTAAACGTAATTGAAAATCAAATAAAATGGCCACCCAGCTGAGACAATAGAAATGCAAGACAATGGCGTAAAATAGCCATTGATATTGTCATTAAGAGGAAATGAGCAAAATAATGAAGTGCAGTCCAGTAAACCGCCACCCTAACACCCCATGTTTACAACAACGGCAGCTGCTGCCAAAGGCTTTATGAACTACCAGAGACAAGACCAAGTGCACTCGAAACAGCTGCAAGAATTGTCTTCTTGTGTCGCGGCTCGAGAGTCGAAATACTCGTAAAGTGCACTCGCCTTGGCATGTATTCGCATTGTATGCATTGCATTTGTGTTAAATGATGACAATTTCAATTGCTGTGTGTGTGTGTGTGTGTGGTGGCTGGAGAAGTTGAAGAAGAGCAACTGCATTTTGAAAAAAAAAGCTGTTGGAAATTTGTACCTAAAATATCAAATATGTTTTATTATTGTTTCAGTTCTTGAATCAAGTATAAACCGAATTCCTACTTCAGAAATACTTCCCTATTTCTTTGAGTGTGCGTCTGCTAGTTGTCTGGTTGTTAACACCCTTTCCAAATGAAAAAATGGATGTCCTCCCCTGACTGACTGCCTAATTAATGGGACAGTTTGCTTTGCTGATTGATTTACCTGCTGCAACAGGTAGACTTGCCACTCTTGATTAGCTTTAAGGTCTCGCCTTTAAAACGCAATCAGCAATTTGGCAAATGACAAGCCAAACTACACACAAAAGAAATGGAGGAACAAAGACTCACACACACACACACACACCATACAAAAAATGGAGACTAGAGAAATGCAAAATTAATTACCAGAATGCAAATTAATTGCTGTCCGTTTGCTTGCTTGCAGCTTGGCAAGCGCATAAATCTTCTGTCTGTGCTCCACCGAACAACGCTGACGATTGCCTCGAGGGGGAGCACACAAAACGTAACAGCCAAAAGAAAATGCCGACACACACACACACACACACACATATGGCGCAACCCCTCCCCTACAATGCAATGCAATGACAAACAAATTGCCTAACGCCGCAACAGCAACGAACCAACCAAAAATCTAGTTGTGGCTTCAGGGCTCCAATTGTAGAATTGTGTTGAGTATGGTGGGAATACGAATACGAATAGGGTTGCCAAATGAATTGCCCTGCCAAAAAGTGTGGGCGGCGTCTACCCCCAGTGTTCATCGTCGCTAAAAGCGTCAGTTGTGTGAGGTTATTTGCCAAAAACTTGAAAGGAATTAGCCAGACAAGTGTGATTTTTAATAGCACAAATGCTCGCTCTATGGCTTCAGGGAGGGGGAGGGTTGGAAGTTAAGGCTAATGGGATGAGACGCTGATCCCAAATTTACAAGTGAAACTTGTGTTAAAAATGAAAGTATGTCTGTCAGTCTGTCCGTCCGTTTTGTGTTATTTTTGGGCATGTAAACTTTTGGACTCCATTTTCTCAAAATCTAATTTAAACTTAATCCAAAAATACACCAAATTTATTTAAATGTAATAATATATTCTAAAAAATAACTTAATGTTATGACAAAATTTTAAAAGTTACAAAAATAAATATTCTAGCTTTTAGATTTTACTCAGCCGTCATCTTTACCGCTACTGGTGTCAGCTGTGATGTAAATAACTGTAGGTTCCAATTCTCTGTGGTAAAATTAAAAGCGCATAGGACAAACTTACTTAATATTGATATTAAAAATTTTTAAAAAATTCTTTATTTAAAATTTCTAAAAATTTTAAAAATTTCAAAAATTTAAAAATTTCTAAAAATTTAAAAATTTCTAAAAATTTTAAAAATTTAAAAAATTTAAAAAAAAATTTAAAAATTTAAAAAAATTCAAAAAAATTCCTAAAAATTAAAAAAATCAATAAAATAACCAATATTAATGAAACAAGATGGCAAAGCTTTCAATGAAACAATATTCTAGCGATCGCTTAACTTTTTGTTTGAGTTCTTTACTTTCTTTTCTTTTTGTTTGAATATTTTAATACAAGATATACCTAAAGATTATCAATTTATTAACTAAAACTAGAGGATTCTAACACTTTTCGTGACTTCACATGCCGCAAAGATGAAAAAGTGGATCGGTAGATGGGGCCATCATTTGCCTTGTCTTTTTTACCCATTTTTCCTCAAGAGGAATAATCAAAGAACATCATTTACGAAAATATGGCAATACACAAAAAATTATTTTTTATACACTTGAAAAGTGTGTATTAATATTGCCCCGAAGTTTGTAACGCACAGAAATATTCATTTCCGACCCCATAAACTATATATATTCTTGATCAGGACGACGAGCTGAGTTCAATTCCGTTTCGTCTGTCCCGTCCGTCCGTCTGTCCGTCTGTTTCTCTGCTAACTAGTCCCTCAGTTTTAAAGCTATCGAGCTGAAATTTTGCACAATAGGTCTTCTTTTTGCAATACAAAACTAATTTGTCGGAACCGGCCGGATCGGATGACTATATCATATAGCTGCCATAGGAACGATCGGTCTAAAAAACTAGTTCTTTCTTTTGTTTTCCATCGTAGCGTCACAAATCTTGGTATATGTTAGTTTTATATGCTTCCACATAATTCTGGAAAATGTATCAAAATCGGATGACTATAGCATATAGCTGCCATAGGAACGATCGGTCGAAAAAATAAGTCTTATGAGAAAAACTTTTTGATTTCCATCGTAGCGTCACCAATCGTAGTATATATTTGTTTTATATGTTTCCACACAATTCTGAAAAAATTTATCAAAATCGGATGACTATAGCATATAGCTGCATATAAACGGTCGGTCCAAACATTCTAGTGGAAAAACTTTTTTTTTCATCGTAGCGTCCCCAATCTTGGTATATATTAGTTTTATATGCTTTCCATAATTTCGAAAAAATATCAAAATCGGATGACTATAGCATATAGCTGCCATAGGACCGATCGGTCGGAAAATGTTTTTTGTTTTCATCAAGAAAAGTTTTTTTTTATATGTATCAAATTTTTATTATGATTTAAATGATTTAATAATTTTAAATATCTGATATCTATAGCCTATATATATTTGTCCAGTTAAATCAGTTGAAAAAAGTTTTTCAATGTTATTAAAACTTCGGCATTATTTTAGTCGAATTAGCTTTTACTTCTCGTTTTATTTTTAAATTAGATTAAAAAAATTGTGAAAAAAATAGATAGTTTTTCAAAAAGCAATTTATTTGGAGAAGAAAAAAGCAAGCAGAAATTTTTTTTTGAATATGAATGAATATATAAATCAGTAGAAAAAAAATTATGACGATTTGTTATTTAGTTTTCCAGATATTCTACCTGAAACGGACCAAATTACATAAAAATTGTGTGTGTTTTTTTTTAAATAAAAATCGGTAAACTTTGACGGGTTGTATCTTCTAAAATAAAAATCGCAATTTATTAAGGATTGCATATTTAAAATCGTTGAACAATTTCCTGTAATATGGGTTCATTCAAAATTTTGTAGACGCTCATGAGATTTTTGATTTAAACAAACTTATTTTTTTTCTACGGGCGCCCCTGTGAGACGGCAGAGTTGCTGGCCCGATCCTTGGACTCGACAGAAATAAAGTTGCTGAACTGATCGTAGAACTTCATGTAGTTTTTCTCATCTTCGGTAAGCTCCTAGAGATTCGTACGGATTACCTTCAGCACCTTGCTTTGCTGCAAAATCTCATGGGAAACGCCTGAAATCAGCCAATTTGGCCGGTTTGTAGCAATCCTCATGGACACCCAACTTCAGGTTCTTGCTGAACTGATCGTGGAACTTCTTGAAGTGCTTCTAATTTTCGGGAAAGCTCCTCGATGAGCTGCATGATCACCTTCAGCACCTTGTTTTGCTGCAACATCTCAAGGGGCAGATTTGCAGAGTCCAACACACCCTTAAAAAAGTTCAAATACTTCGAATTAAGGTCCTTACAGTTGTTTATGAGCAGGACACGGCGTAGGTATAACTTTATGTTGTAGCGCTTCTTCTGATTTTCGAACAGATCGAAGGGTGTGCAACGGGGAATGAAAAGCAGAGCGCGGAACTCCAGTTGACCCTCCACCGAGAAGTGATTGACTGTCAAATGATATTCCCATTCCTTGCTCAAAAATTTTTAGCATTCGCTGAATTCTTTCCAGGAGATATAATCGGAATAGCGTGCCCAAATGGGCTTTAGTTTCTTATCTTTGATGTACTTCTCCTTGATCGTTCTCTACTTCTTTGTTTACGTATCTTTCTTGTCGGCATCGTCATCCTCGCCCACATACTCAATTTTGGGCTCTTCAGTGTCCATCCCCTTAAGTTCTGCATTCAACTGCAGAATTTCCACGGTATTTCATTTGACGCTCTAGTCAACTTCGAGTAACTTCAGCCTCAATTTTTGCCTAAGGCTATTGAATCGATTCTCGCTTCTCCTATCTTCTTCTTCATATTCCTCCTATAAATTCCTACAATCAATCATTAGCTATACTTTAACAGTCCAAAAGAGCCTTCCTTGCTAACTAAGATGAAGATATTTGGTTAATTCTTAAACAAAGGTGTTGTTAACTATACATTTATACATACCCACAACTCAAGTAATTTATATATACATACTTACTTAAGGCATTAAACGTTACAGAGTTAAGTCTGCAGCATAAATATGCCGGGGTTTTTCCTATTTATGTAAAGTATTAAAAGCAATAACAAAAATAATGCAAAGACAAATAACATAAGCCGCAGCAAATTTAAATACACATGTCTCGGGCATTGCAGTTGTTGTAGCTGTCGCTGCTGTTGGCTATTTATGTGGCTTTATGCGGCAGTTGTTGTTGTTGTTGTTGTTGTTGCAGCTGCTGAGCGGAAATTGTATTGCGGCCAATATGGTAAATTGCCTTGAATCTACCTTAAAACCATATTTCAACACTAGATTACACAAACAGGCAGCGGCAGCCAGCAACAACAGTTGCTGTTGGTGTTGTTGCTGTTGCTGTTGTTGGTGTTGGTGTGGCTGTTGTGCTTGCTGCTACACTGCGGTATGCCATTACACCAAAATACTATCATAAAATTTCGCGCAAGCGTGTGTCTCGGCATTTTAACCAACGTTTTTGGCGCAAGCTCGCGGCAACGGGTGCTGTGAACAAGCCGCACACACACACACTCCAGTACATAAAATGCACACATGCAGGGCCTGGATTGCTGTTGTTGTTGTTGTTGTTGCTGCTGCGGTTGCGCTTAAATGTGTCATTAAAGTAACAACAAGAAAAACAAAACAAAACAAGCAAAAGCTTAGATTTGAGCCAGTCATACACACACATACACTTTGCAGCTTTATAAATCATTTGGTATAGCGTTTTTTTCGTGCAAATCATTTATGGGACAATAACTAACCCGAAAACTACTACAAAAGCTGCACAAATATACTGCATAACAAATGCCTCATTAGCATCAACCCCCCCCCCCACACACACACACACACACACACATGTGCAAACATCTTCTTATTGCTGTTCCTCTTGCTCGGTTGCTTGTTTTTTGCATTGTAATTCGTTTGCTTTTTGTCATCAGAGTTGCATTTTTTTTTTGCATAGAAAATTGAGCTTTTGCCAAACTAACGATGAACTAAAATATGCAAATTTATTTAACATAGCTTCACATCCCCCTACCCCACCCCACTCCATCCCTTCTTCATTTCTCCATTGAGTGTAGAACGTACGACAGGCAAACAAATGTATGCAGCGGCATGTACATAAACAATCATCAGGGATCACCCAGATGTGAATGGAAAACACTGAAAATAACTATTTGGTCAATAGACCCCAGAGAAATAAATATATATTTTCATAAAAAATAGATCAACTTACCACAAGTAATTCAAACTGGAGTTTTTGCACCAAATTTTTTAGTAAATTATTTTTAACAAATTTTGTTGCATACTTTGCAGGTAAACTCTGAGCTCTGAGATAGAAATAAGTCCACTTACTGTTCAAGGCAGAGGGAATAAAAACAGTTAGTGGAGTAATTATAATAAATATAAAAAAAGAGAAGGCAAAGCTTATTTCGACTGTGCCGTCATTTTAATTCACTTGCAAATTTAACTGATTTAGCCGATGATATATATAATTAGGATATAGATGTCAGATATTTAGAAATATAAAACCATCAAGAAAATGATTGTTGATTTGAGAAAATCAATTTAATTTCCTAGTTAGACACATTTACGGATCAATCGGTTCTTGAACAGCTTTAGGATAAAGACTTCCGACTAAAGAATATTTTTTCAAAATGTTGTTTGTCAGATTAAAATCAATGAGTTTAATATAATAATATAATTCCAGAGTTTAAGAACGATGTAATGGAAAACAAAAAAGTTTTTCTTACTAAGACACATTTTTCGACCGATGAGTTCTATGGCAGCTATAGTAAATCATCCGATTTTAACCACATTTGGTAGAACTGTTTAAGAGCATATAAAACTTATAATAAAAAATAAAAGATTTTCTTAAAGACCTATTTTCTACATCGTAAAATAATATAGTATTTAACAATTTTGACTAAAGCATATATTTTCCATCGATGGGTTCTAAGGCAGCTATCAGAAGATATAGTCTATCGATTTTGCTCAAATTTTTCAGAACTGTGTGAAAGCATATAACATTCATAATTCCAAAGTCTAAAAAACAATATAATAAAAAACAAAAAAATTTTCTCGATTTTTCTAAGGTAACTATAGGATATAGTCATCTGATCTCAACTATAATTGGTAGAACTGTTTAAAAGCATTTAATAACTGTATGATAACAAACGAATTGAGATACGACAGAATATAATGTATACGGAAATATTGGTTATTTTTGCTAATGCCGCAAGTTCTGTCTGTGAATTCGTATGGCTGCGAAAAAAACAACAACAAAAGAGCCCTGCGAATATTGGCGTTGGGCACCGTTGCTTTTGAGTACTTTTAATCCTAACAACAAATATAGACTTATGTATTGTGCAGATTTTTGGTTACAACGCTAGGTGATCTGGATGACGATGAGTGTTGCAGTTCTGCTGGCCAAGTTCGCCTTGCAAATTTTGCTGTTCACATGAAAAAATTTGTCTGTTCATAAATAAATATATATTAAAAGATTTAAAGTTTGTATGCATTCCAACTGAATCGTGAAGCAGGCGTTACAAAGCAAGTCTTCAGTCTGTTACAATGGGTTCAGAAACGCTTATCTCTGAAATCACACTCTTCATAGTTTTTGTTTATATTATTGATCATGTCTATCAGGTATGGGTTATGGTCTATGTCTCAAGAATGTAAACCGTTTCGAAAGTGGTTCATTTTTAGGGCAATATCTCAGACATTTAACGATTAAAGCTATGAACTTTAAAATTGGTGAGTAAAGTTAATTACCTGGTTCAATCCGGTTCCGTGGCAAAGCTAACTTTCCAGTAGAGACTTAAAATTTCAAAATTTTATATCGATTATGAAAGCAGTTTGTCCCAAATTTTTTAATTAACTTAAACTGTTGAAAGTGGTTCAAAACCATATCTCAGAAATTGTTTACTTAATAATAACGTATATATTATAGTGCTTTAGCAAAAAAACTATCTGAGCAAAATTAATATACCCTCTGCAAGTGTATAAAAATAATCTAATTTGCCGAATTTTCCCCTTTTAAAAGATTTGTACAATAGTCGATCGATACTTAAGCGTGCTTTCATTTCATTTCGTGTCCAAATTCATTACCACTAACTATACGGTTATACCTAATCCCATACATGCCGCGAATACAATATGAAAATGTTCGTACTACTCACGGTACTTTAATGGCTCAGTGTAATGGCAGACGGTAAGCCAAGCGAGCGTTAGCAGCCAACAAGAAATCTGCAAGAATCGCAGACACATTTCATATTGTCGGCACCTAAAAAATAGTGCACAAACACACACACAGACACCCATGTGTGTGTGTGTGGTAAATGCATATATGGTTTGTTTGCTAGTGTTAGTGTGCGCGCACATGCATATGAAAACCGCTTTCGTTTCCGTTTCAAGAAACAACTTGAAAATGGCGCACGACATGGTGTCTACTCCTGCTCGTGCTGCTCCGGCTGCTCCTGCTGCCATCAGATAGATAGGTGCAAAAAAGTAGCAACGCATTGTAGCCAGTACACCAAGCTTAACAACAAGGCACAGAGAGATGACAATCAGGCAGGCAGGCAAGCAGGCAGGCAGGCAGACGGGCAACCTGGCAGGTGGGTTGGGAAGGACAAAACAAAAAAAAAAACAGACAAACAGGAGCACAGGATTTTATTTGGTTTGCGCGTTGGCGCTGTCGCTGTTGCTGTCGTTTCTACCCCTGCAGCCTGCCTGCCCCTGTCTTGATGGTTACCCTTGCTAAGGGTATTATAAAATTTTGATGACTTTTAAAGAATATTTTGTAGATTTCGAATTATTTTAGACAGAAGGAATTTCTTAACTCATTCCGCTTACAAAGGACAGAAAAAACAGATTCGATAACAAGAACAGTTCCTGATAAAATATAGAAACTGCAAGGGTATACAAATTTCGGCGTAGCCATATTCTTTCCATTTTCTTTCTTTTTACTTACGCTCCGCATGCAGGCAAAGTAAATTATGCGACGTGCAAAATCAATAAATCAACACGTTTATGGCTGTAAACGTATTTGTGTACTGGATATGAGGATGCAGTTAGTGGATGTGGTTGCCTTGCCTCTTAAAGATGAAATGGAAATTCAATTTTAAATCAGCTCATCCACAATTTCAGGTCCTCAACATATGCCAATGAATTGCAAATCTGGGCAAAGCATTCCACTGGCTGGCTGGCTGGCTGGCTGTCTATGCAACAGCTGCAATTCATTACAAATGTGATTTTGCTTTTAGCGCGGAAAACTTGTTGAAATTTTCTGCGCAATTTTCAAGCTCGTTGGTTGCCACACAGGCTGCCTGCAAAACATTTCCATTTCTATCTGTGTGCGTGTGTGTGTGAATGTGTGTGTGCAGCATACCTTTGGTTTGCTTTGGCACATCGCACATCTTGAGTGCTTTATTGTTATGTTTTAAAATTCAATGAATTCTAAAATTTTTGCCCCCTTCCCTCCCCATACAACGACAGAAGTCGAAAGTACGAGTATTTGCAGTCAGTGAGTGCATTAACAATGGCAAAAGTGTTTCGTACATAGTTGTTATTGCTGGCGTCTGATCTGCACTCATTTATTTATACCATATGGGGCTAAAGGTGCTGTTGTTGTTGCTGCTGCTGCCACTATCTCCATGCCAAGAAAACAAGGTCAGTTGAGAGAAAAAATGCCAGTGAAAGTCAGAACAATGGAAATGCATATGCAAATAAAATGGTGTCAGAGCTAACATTGATTAAGAGCAAAGTGGGAAGTGATTACTATATTTTTGATTTAAATTTGCTTTCTTCACACTATTTTTTACATTTTAATAGAAGTGCGTTAAGTATGTTTAAAATAATGAAAAAAGGCAAAAATTTTGAAAAAAAAAAAATTGGTTTGGAAAGGTCACACTTACAGACTTACTTTAAGTGTGTACACATTGAAATCGGCACAGTGCACAGCGGTCATAAGTCAGAATCTCAACATATACCTCGTTTACACACACAAAATGTATCATGATAAATGCCCTTGAAAGTATGCTATGATCCATGATTAGGAATAATTAAGAAAAAAATTTTCTTTCATATTTGCCTTAACACTAATTTATTTTGTATAACTATATCTGCTCCGACATTTTGAACCAATGCACAGTGCAAACTATGTATGACGCTTCCATAACGGACTCGTTCAAATTGATAATTGTTAAAGCATATAAAGTTTGCATACTTCTAAGGGCATATATCATGATCAATTTTGAGTGTATAAACGAAGTAAAAGAGGGCTAAAAAATTAAAAACATTGCTTATTTTACAAGAAACTTTGTATTAAGTGGTTTTTGGTGTCTCAAATTACGAATCTGGCCGTTAAAATTATAAAATACGATATAGAAGATTCAATGGGCGCGTTCAGCAGAGACACTTGATCACTGATCAGCTTAATAAAACTGCTCTTATTATTTGACATTTGAAAAAGCTTCATGTAAATATCATATTAGACACTAGATGAAAAGTAAGCTACGTAAATTACCAATAAATGTATTATTGATCAGGGAGCAAGTTCTTCTGCTGAACACGGCCAATATGACCTGAAAATTTTAAAAATATTTATGAATTTTGAGATTTTTACGGCTTATAACTTTTTCTTACATCCATAATTAGCTAATGAATATTTTATTACATTTTTCACGACCCCAGAGAGCATCGCAAACTTTTAAAGTTTTAAAAAAAATTTTAATTAAAAAAAAAATGTTTAATAAACAATTAATTACTAAAACAAAATGTTGTTGGGCATTTCTTAATAAATAAAACTGAAAAAAGGCGTAGCCGATGTTTGAAATAGCCTTGCAGTTTTTGAACACGCTACCATTGATAACAAACAAGTTTTGCTCACAAACATTTTTGACCGATCGTTATCTGATAAATTTTCCCAGAATTATGTGGAAGCATATAAAACTAATAAAATTGGTGTTTTTGCTATAGGCAACAATTTTTCGAATTGTGTGGAAGTTATAAAACTAAATATAAAGGTGTAAAGAAACAAGAAAGTTTTTCGGACTGAACTAGTTTACGATCGTCTAGGTATAGTATGTCCGATCGGGATTCGATGTGTATGTGTATTTAACGACTTTTGCAAAGTTTGGTCGACAGAAATTCCTTTTCCCCTTTTATGATATACAGTGTGCACAATAAATTACTAAAGTACAATAATAAAACAGCACAAAAAAAGATGTAGAAAAAGTTTATCACCTCAAAAAAATTATTTTAAAAAATCAATAAATATTTTTTACCTAATTTTGCCAATAAAATAAAAAAAAAAAATTTTTAATTGTATTTTGAACACTTACAACATATATTTAACCCATGACAATCAGTTAAGAGGTTCTTGAGAAAAAACATTTTTTTGGTTTAACTTTTTGGCCCCGTAACACCTCTCCCACAGCGATTAGGAGACCAAAATTTTGGGAGAATTGCTCTTAGATGTTAATCTAACAATTAAATTTGGTGCTGATTAATGCACTAGCAGTTTTCGTATGCTTATTCTGCTATGCCCTTTGTCAGCTTTTTCGATGAGGCGTACGTGTCGTATACGTAATTTTTTTATGAAAGTTTGGAACTTAAATATAAAATGTTTTTTGATTTGATCGTTGCGATTTAGGGCAACAATTAAAATATATAAAAAAAATATTTATAAAATAAAAATTAGATCAGCGGTGGGCAAGGCTTTGCTCGTGTCGTATACGTAATTTTTTTGTAAAAGTTAAAAACTTGAATATAAATTGTTTTTTTATTTGATCGATGCGATTTACGGCAACAATTAAAATATATATAAGAAATAAAATAAAAATTAGATCAGCGGTGGGCAAGGCCTTGCTCTCAACTGCTCCTATAGCTCCGAAAGTCTTGCTTTTGCCAACTGCGTCGCTTCGAAAAGGATAACAAAAACAAAATGCATGCAATTCTTGGTGCCAGATCAGAGAAGCAGACGGTAGAAAAAACAAAATACACGCAGTGTGTGCTACCAAGACTTGAGATGACAGAAGTATGCTGTTTGCTTATAAGGTTTGTTTTTTTCTGTTGTTGTTGTTGAACTGCTCCTAAACTCAAAAGCGCATGTTTCCTTTTTGAAAACTGACATCCGCTTTAGAAATCTCTATTAAGCGCGGCCTTTCACTTTAATTATGCCAGTTTATCGACTAGATGTTCGCTTCATTTTCATATGTAAAAATAAAAATCAAGATCGTATCCCCTTTTAAATTTCAAGGCTTTGCTTCACAAAAAGCCGACATAATAAAAAGGCGGAAAAATAGACTGCAATTGACTATTGACCAGCCTTCACAGGCAATTTGCATAAAAATATGCTCGTTTGGTTGAGCTGGCCGGCACACAATTCTGTTTCGTTGAAAAAATATAAAACATGAGTCATGAAATCCCTTCAACCGGACACAAAGGAAAAACGCGATGCATAAATTTCATTTCATATGCAAGACAATAACATGCCAACGGGTGCCGACGAACAAGAAGAAGAAGAAGAAGTGACCATAATTATGAACAGTTCATCAGCTGCAACTGGATCGAGACTTGCGCCTGCGCTTATGCAATATTAATTAAGCGTGAACTCCAACGAAAAAGACAACAATTTGATGGCCCCCAGGGAACAAGAGATGCTGCTGCTGCTGCTGCTTGACTACACCATACATATGACATTGACTTATTGTGCCTGACACACACACAAAGGGAGTGTGTGTTGTAAACAGCTGCTGCTGCTGCTTGCCCCTCAGGGTGGATGTCTCTTTTGTGGGCTGTTAATTTTCGGGCTATTGTTGTACGCTGGGACGTTGGGCATAAATTTAATTTTAAGCAATTGCTGGACGTACGCATGTCTGGTGTCGTATGGCTCCTCAATTAAAATTTGCAAATTTACGCCTGTATCGCATTCACATCAATAGAAAACCACCATGACCGGATAGAGAGATAGACAGTACATTAATTTGGCCATTCAAATTGAATGCCAACATATTATAATGTTTAACGAAGACAATGACTGGCTCACAAATTTGTGCTGGCCACAGCAACTTGGTCATCTTATTCCCAATATTCTCATGAGTAATGAAGTGCACATAATGTGCATCTAAATTGCAACTCTTGCGGTCATGTCATTAATATTGAAACTGATGTCAAGTCAAGGGGTCAAGTAGCAATCATTAAATTTATCATGGTAGATGATGACATTGCGACAGGGTTGACATCGAGTTTCAATTTAATTGAAGTGGAAAAGGGTTATCTAAGTCTAGCTCCCCTTATTCGTACCAAAAATGGAAATTCTTGATGCACGCCTAAAAGTATGCCAACATTTTTTACAAATATCCCTTTTTTTGGTAAAATTTCATTTAAGATTTCCATCTGTGGGTAGTGCGTGCAGCACTGCTTGAGCATACACACACACACACATGCACATACGTGCATACATATGTCCGTGAGTGGCCATTTATGACTTGTCATTGGTCCTGCTGCTGCCAGTTCAAATGAATTTTTCTGCTCGCTCTGCAACGATTTTAATTGAAAAACATTTTCGTTTTGGTTTTCGGTTTTCGGGTTTTGTCTGTGCCTACAAATATACAAAAAAAACAACAAAAAAAGATATACGAAAACCAAAACGCGCCGCCACAGCCACTTGCTGGCCATAAGCGGCTACTGGGGCCGCCGCAAAAACCCCGTACTGTGCGCACGCGTTCGTGCATAAATTCCACCAAGTGTCCATTTTTCTGATTTGTGTACAAAGTTTTTTCCTTGTTGTTGTTGTTGTTATTTGCTGTTGCTGTTGGCGTTGACTGACTACCCAGAATTGGAAGCTTGTTGCCTTGTGCCTGCGCGCATGCAAATGCGGACACAAATAGAAAATGAATTCATTCAAAGAAATAGTAAGAATTTTCTATTAAATTTCTGCGGCAAGAAAGGAACAAAAAAAAAAAAAAAAAAAACCAACCACAAACAAGAAATTAAAATACAAACGTTTTAAGAATTTTTAATTAAAATGAAAATGTCCGAAATGCGTTTAATCAACGCTAAGAAACCAACTTTTTGCCGGGGGGGGGACATACGCCAGAGTGCCCCAGCAGCCGGCCTAATCTCCTTGGTTGTAGCGAATGCAGTCTATAGTCACGTCGTTTCCTTATGCTTAAGTGCCAAAGCATCATTATCCTTAGTCTTGTTGTGCTCCTTGTTTAGGCCTTCCGTATCACGAGTTTGCAAATAATCTTCAGCATCCCAAGCCTGCTGATCAGTGCTACCCCATATAATGTACACCAAATTGCCAAAGAAGAAGACAATGGCGGTCATGCCAAACACTATTTGCCATTGACTGCGCGAAGTCTAAAAAAATAAATAAAAAAATTTTGTTTAAATTAATAAAAAAAAAATAATAATTCTGAGTTTATAGCCCTCAATAACAAATCCGTCAATATGTCCACGTTGACTGATGGAACAATGCTTGCCACAACAACCAAGCAATAAACTGAGGCACTTTTTTTAGCAACTTCAGAAGATATTTGAGCTACCACACAAACGCCGAACTATGAACAAAAAAAACTATTCTGCCAATCCTTTATACCCAAACGCTAAGTCTGGACTTGGTTACATTAGAATGATATATTTAATGCATGTAACCCGATTGCTGGCGAGTCGAACACAGTTTTTTCAATCATGAAAAACTTTAGCTGAAGAGCGTAATGCTAATTGGACGATGGACGAGCCGACCTCATGGGAGAGATCCCACCGACTAATTTTGGAAGCGATTGCTCAAGCTAGAAACAGCTCGTCTAGTTCCCTATATTCAACTTGGCTACCCTTTGGTCGAAAATCACTACTTCCACGAAAAAAAAACAGTCTCAGCATAATATATTCTGTATTTAGAGCTAGGTGCAAGATGCTGAGCCTACAATATCGCTCTCTGCAATTTAAACACCAAAGGAGACACGTACCACTTAATTGCAGTTTGCCCGTTACTACGCGAAATCAGAATATACTACTGACAGCAAGGAGAATTGAGCCATCGAAATACTAAATGAAAAAATTTTAGTTTCTTCTTAGATTTTTCTAGAAGCATCATTTTATAGGCATCAAATAATATCAGAAGATTTCTAAAATGTATTAATTATAAATTATATTGTCTATTACTGTAGCTCAATAGCTGACGGCTTCAGGCCAAAGCTAAGTTTATTTTAATTTTTTTACAATCAGTAACCCTTTTATAGTCACAACCTTAGAACAAGCGGGGAATCCAAATGTGTTTTATGAGTATTAGATATGGGGATTTTAGGTAGCCTATTATGTACACCTTATTTTAATTCTGTAAATGAATAAACTAGAGGTGGAGAACTATCGATAGTCTGCACCATCGATAGTCAACGATAGTTTTTTCGAAACCATCGATAGTAATTAATTTAAACGCTAAAAATTACAAAAATTTTAAATTTTAAATTAAAAAACAATAATTGTTTCTATCAACTTGATGATATTGTTTCGATACCAACGGTATTTATAATTTTTAGGAAACGCTAATCTTAAAAAATTACAAAATTTTTAATTTTAAAGTAAAAATACAATCATATTTTTAACCTGAAAGTTTGTTTTGTTGCATTTTTGGGTTAAGCCAATATTTTGTATATTTTCTTAAATATGATAAATAAATAAAATACATATACAGTGAATGAACTGGCAGCGTTTTTAGTGGCTAGTAGAACATTGGACATAGCATCATCTGTTTTCAATATTCTTTCTATCATAAAATATAAACTTTTCCACCTTCTTGGGGCGTCTTGCTACCAACTATAAGGTCATTTGGGGTCCTAATGCTTTCAAAAAACTATCTAAAACTATCGATAGTGCCGGGCTTCTATCGATGGTGACTCGATAGCGCACAACTATCGATAGTTCTCCACCTCTAGAATAAACCACAACTACTACTACAAATGTCAAGAATATTTTCCCAAAGTTTCAAGTCAATCGGAATAAAACTCTTAAAACATTGTTTTAAAAAAAAATTAAAAAAAAAAAAAAGCGAACCGATCTTCCTAAAATTATTAACACTTCTTCAAGATAGTATTACCTAGTGATTGAACGAAGCATTTGTTGTCACGTAGTATTTTGTGGTAGTTTGTATTTTTGTTTACAGCTCCGACATGGCATGAAGAATTGTGTGATTGAAAGTGTGCAGTTTCATTTCGGTACAGACCTTATTTCATTTTAGGTTTCATTTAATAAAGAAAAAGAATAAGAACTCTAATTATAAGTTCTTTGTTCTGTGTTTCTGCTATTCAAGCCCTCAAATACGCACACTCCACACACACACACACACACATAAGACAAGAGCTCTACAATTTGACGTATATTATTTGATCAGTTTGGCAATTTGTACAAATAGGTATTCACGTTTTTGCTAAGCGTCAGCGCTCATAGTTTGTAAATACATATGTAAAAGAGAAATTTGTTTTTTTTTTCAATTATTTACAATTCAGACATTTTTAAAACATGTGAAACCTTAATTTTTGGTCATAATTGTTCTAAACCAATTTCAATAAACCTCTGAATGTTTAAAATAAATACAAAATAATATTTATTAATTAAGTTTAAATGGTTTTCAAATCAACCCTGATAATAAATAAAAATATTTATTTTATATTTATTTTATATTTTTTTTTTTTGTAAATCTTTTTGAAATGATGATCTTTTTATCAGTATATTTTTTTATTGTTTATTTTACTGTTTATTAGGACCTTTAGAATTTGATTCATTAATTTTTAGTATAATCTTAAATGCTTTCAAACACATTTGCAATCTAAATCTCATAGCTGCCATAGGACAGATCATTCGGAAAATATGTCTTACATAGAAAACTGAAACTGAACTGTTTTTTATAGTAGAATTATCATATTTTGAAGTCAACAAATATTCTTAATGATTTTGAATTGTAAAATAACTGACATCAAAATCATCTTAAATTTTTGGGAAAATTTCATGATTCCCAAATTTAAAAAAAAATACATTCCAAAAAATGTTATGCCATTTAAAAAAATTACTTTATATTTTAATTAAAAGAAATTTTAGAGATTCGGTTAATTATCTGGTTCAAGGGAACCATAAAACCTGAACTTTTGTTTTGTATTAACCTGTCGTTCTTTTTTCTGAGTGAACTTCTACTTCTTCTTTTTCTATTATCTGAAATAGTTTCACTTTTTTAATCTTTGATCAAACTTACCGTATCGGTTACAATCACGCCCACCAGCAGCGGCGTTACCAATGGAAAAATGTTGCCAATACCATTCACTATGGCCATCAGCATTCCCGCATGATTGGGTGACATATCAATGATGGTAAAAATGCTACCAATACCCGAGCCAGCATTCAATCCCGCATTGATGGTCATCAAAGCAATTGCCAAATTTGTCTGACTTTTATCAAGAAATCCAATGCCAATGAGTGCCGCAGCCGGACCCCAGAATGCAACCGTATTGATGGATTTGCGTAACATGTTAAGCGAAAACCATTGCCTCGCCATGGCCACATCCGCAAACACCAGATACACATATGACATACACCACATGGCCAGAAACGGCAGAGCCGAATACAAGGCATTGCTCTTGATGTCCATGCCAAGTACACCATGCATATACGAGGGCGTCTGCAGTTGCATGGTGGAATTGGCCCAGCCCTGGGCACTACGCACCACCAGCAGGGCATAGAACGGCACCGAAGTCCATATCGCACGCCAGGGTACAGGAATCTTATGGTCATGAAAACCATCGGGACGCTTCATGGAACGCTCAATATAATCACGTTCGGCTTCACCCACCAGACAGGAGCTGGGCGCATTATTGGCGCCCAGTGTAAGCCAGATTATGCACCAGAGACCACAAATACCTGCCGATACATACGAAATGCCTGGCCAACCCATTGAGCTATCCGCTATAAGTCCACTGATGGCCATGGCCAAGACCGAACCACAATCAGCGCCCGAGTAGGCTATGACACCCAAACGATTGCGATCCTTGGGTGGTGACCATTTGGCCAGATGTTCGTGTATGCAGGGAAAGATGAGACCCTGAAATAGACCCTCCAATACGCGTATGGCACAAAATGCCTGCCAGCCACCCCAACTGATGCAGTAAGGGGTCAGAGCACTTAACAGGGCTGTCGCCAAGGTGGGTACAAGCAGAATTATTTTCGCTCCAAAACGTCGCACCAGAAAACCAGCGGGAAACTGAGTGACTATATAGCCCCAATAGAAACTCGAGAGTATGTACGATTTTTGGCCCTCCGACCAATCGTATTCCTGCAAAGGCACACAAGCATTGATTATATACGTAATTATCATGGAATGAAGATGGTCAATTACCGGAAAATCTGGATTGGTGGTGGCTGCATCTGTCATGGCCACCACAGCCACACTGACATTCAGTCGCGCTATATAATTGACAACAATGGCGAAGAATAACAGCAAAGCCTGCAGGTGACGTATACCTATCAGGGGACCTGGGGAAAGCAGTGGCAAAATTATTGATTAATTAAGTTTTAGCGAGACGCTGTTAATGCATTTAATCGGTTAAACAATTTTACGATGCACTAAAAGTGGCACATACTTACGTACGCACATAAATTGGCTAAATTTAATTGCAATTTTTTTTTTGGCAATATGTGTGTGTGGGTTTTTTAGGTGGCTCGACCAGTTTGGCCGGGGGACTGTGGGGTCAGGCTATAAATCATATTCAAAATTGGAGGTAATAAATTTTATAAAAAGAAATACCAAACACATACAAAACTGGTACCGGAAAGGGGGGAGGTGTTGGTTGAACTAGACCTAGTGGTGGTTAAAATGGAATAGTTTAAACTAGTTGATCAAATCGATTACTCTAATCATATCAAACTATTTCATGGAAGTGACGTCTTTTAATCAAATTGAGACTTATGTTTGAATGGTATGCTTAGGCATTAGCATTTAAACAAGTAAGAAAAGTAATCTGTATTTTTATACACTTGAAAAGTGTATATTAATTTTGCCCAGAAGTTTGTAGCGCTTAGAAATATTCATTTCCGACCACATAAACTATATATATTCTTGATCAGGACGACGAGCTGAGTTCAATTCCGTCCGTCTGTATGTTTCTACTCAAACTAGTCTCTCAGTTTTAAAGCCATCGAGCTGAAATTTTGCACAGAGTCTTCTTTTCACTGCACGCAACTAATATGTCGGAACCGGCCAGATCGGATGACTATATCATAAAGCTGCCATAGAAACGGTCGGTCACAAAACTAGTTCTAGTGATAAAAACTTTTTTGTTTTCCATCATAGCGTCTCCAATCTTGGTATATGTTAGTTTTATATGCTTTCACACATTTCCGGAAAAATTTATCAAAATCGGATGACTATATCATATAGCTGCCATAGGAACGGTGGGTCAAAAAACTAGTTCTTGTGAGAAAAACTTTTTTGATTTCCATCGTAGCGATACTAATCTGGTATATATTAGTTTTATATGCTTTCACACATTTCCGGAAAAATTTATCAAAATCGGGTCACTATAGCATATAGCTGCCATAGAAACAGTCGGTCAAAAAACTAGTTATAGTGAGCAAAACTTTTTTGTTTTCCATCGTAGCGTCACTAATCATGGTATATATTAGTTTTATATGCTTTTACATAATTTTGAAAAAATTTATCAAAATCGGATGAATATAGCATATAGCTGCCATAGGACCAATCGGTCGGAAAATGTGTTTTACTAAGAAAAGTTTTTTTTATGTTATCAAATTGTTATTATCAATGATTTAAAAATTTTAGATATCTGATATCTATATCCTATATATATTTTACTGATTAAATCAGTTGGATTAAAGTTTTTCAAGTATATTAAAACTTCGGCACAGTCGAAGTTAGCTTTGCCTTCTCGTTAAAAGATCATTTTAACAAGCAAAGATTAAATTAATCTTGAGTTTTTTTTTCTCTGTGTAGCCAGGCTCTCAAACTTTGCCGTTCTGATTCGGCGTTAATTAAAAGGCACAAAAAAACGATCCGTAACATAAATCATAAAAGTCTGAGGGGATCTGCTTTGATTAAATGCACGGTGAACGGTGGAATATGCTCACTATGGAATTAATTTTATTGGAAGTTGCCCCATTCTAGCGGAGTTTCGATGGCAATATTACAAAAAGGGAATGCTTAAGTAAGGGGAGGTACATTCAACGATCGATGAAGCTATGGCCAAATATATTAAGGCTGCTATCCGTTATAGGAGTAGGATTGTAAATAAAGAGTTTTAACGAAATTAAGTTAGTGTTAATTTTGTATTGTATAATATCAGTCATGCATGCTGTTGTTCAACAGCAAAAAAGCTGACGGCTTCAAGTCAAGCTTTAAATTTGTTTTTATGTTATTTTATACAATTACACAGGTTTACAAGTAAAATCCAACTGTTGCTCAAAAAATAGTCAGTTTTTTGTAGTTTATAACTTCAAAAAGTGCGATGATGACGAAAAACTAAAAATGTAGTAAATTGAAGGACACATTACTCTTTTAAAAAATGTAAGCCCGAAATTTTTAAAAATTTTAAAAAATTTCAGTGTTATTTAAACTTAGAAAAATATATGTATTATCTAAAAAAAAATCAAATTTTTCACATTAAAATCAAAATATTGGTATCTTGAGTTTAAAATTGTCGTTATTCATCTTAGTTGACATAAAAAGCATTGTGGTTTGATAAGGTTACTTGATGTGGCCATACGAATTGAAAATGTAAGCATACCTCGCATAGTACAAGTTTATTTAAATATGTTCCGATCAAGAAGCTTTGAATTCAGTACTAACAAATACATAAAAAGCGATAGCTATATGCTCTGGTGGCGCAGTCTTCCATTTTAAAAAAATCTAAATCTGAAAAATAATAATCGGATCAAATATCGAGTGGCCCTTTCCAAGAAAAAAGAATAAAAACGGATTTTTCTTTAAAATCCCGACTTTAGATAACACTTAGAGTTGTCCCATATTTTTTTTCGAAAAGTTTACGTGAAAATGACAAAAATTTGTCTTTGGATCGTTTTAATGCGATGTTCCGTTCAAAAGTTATGATTTTTTTTTAAATATCAAGTCATTTTCGCATTATCTTGAAAAATATCGACGGTGGGGGAAACCATTTCAAGGTATTCTCATCTATATATAGTCCTTCTATTTGATAGCGATTAAAAATTTTTTGGAGACATAAAAAAAAATTCGAGTGGCTGAGTTGATATGGAATATCCCATATGTGCATTCGTAATTTCTTTCCATATTTGTAAATCGTTGATACTTTAGTTATTAAATGGCTTTTAGTAACATTGTTTAAATTTGGTATATTTTGGATTTTTTATATTTTTGTCATAATTAAAATATTTGAAAGTTCAGAAAAACTTTTGATCTGTTAAGTAATTTAAACATGCACTTGTGGTTGAAGTTATCTTTAATAAATTTAAATGCTTTGGTATCATTTAAGCTTGCAATTTGCATTTGTTGTGTAAGTGGAGTTTTCAACTTTTCATCAATTTTTCAATTAATTTTTGCAATAAATTCAATCAAAATTTGAGCACATTTCATATCGTAAATCATTGATGTGATTAAAATTTTTGTTTTTACCCATCACAATTTGCATATTATATTTTATGTTTCATTAAATAAATAATAACAAATTTTTGTTTATTAGTTCTTTGTTCTGTTTTTGTGCTATTCAAGCCCTCAAATACACACACACGCACGCACACCCGCGCACACAAAAGAAAGCTCTTCGATTTGTCGCATATTATTTTTATCAGTTCGCAAAATTTGTACCTTTTTGCTCAGCGTCAGCGCTCATGGTTTTGGCCTACAAAAAAATGTTGGGAATTTGGTAATTAATTTCATTCATTTACATATATGTAAATGTGAAATGTTTTTTTTTAATATCTGGTTTTGTGTTTATTATTTATTATTTGAAAACCACTGCGCTTAGTCAACCGCGTCCACGCGTGTCAATAACTAAAATACGTCTGAGTTTGTTTAAAAGCTTCGCGCCATCATATAGTCCCAGCAGTTATGACTGCAATTTAGACGCTCAGGTTCTGTTCTTTTATTGGCTTTAGCTTTATCGTGCACGGCTGATTAACTGGACGATGATGATAACCGATGCAAAAATGCTACTTAAGTATTCCGTTTCTTCCCCAAAATGCGATGGCAACAAATTATGCGTTGACTTTATATTTGCCTGCTTACAATATACACTCGAAAAAATAGTCAAGTATTTTGTACTTGAATTAAGTACAAACGGTGTCAATAGTTCGAAAAGTAGGAAAATACTTGATCTAAGTATAAAATTCGTATTTTATTTTTTCGGGAAATATACACATGTGTTCTACAAATCGCTTTCGACTCAAAAACGACCCAAATCGTATCAGTATCAGTCGTTTTTGGGTCGAAAGCGATTTGTAGAACACTTGGGATAATTTACAATCCGGACTATTTTAAGATCAGTAAAAGCTTATTTCTTGGTCGTAGTTCCGATTCCGATAAACCCTTCATACAGACATGTTTAAAATAAGTACCAAATAATATTTTTTTTTAAGTTTAAATTTTTATTTCACATCATTAAAATAAATTAATGAAATATATTTATTTTATACATACACAGAAACAAAATTTCAAACAAAAATCAATCCTTAACGATTTGAAAGTAGGTCGATCCTTAACTTACCAAAACCAAGTACAAATGGATTGACTTGAGTACACAGAAAAAAAGGATATTTTTTGATGATCCAGTGGATATTTTCTTTATCCATTTGAACTGGATATGTCCATATCCATTTGTTTTTCTTTCATTTGAGATTAAATAATGTTAAATTGATCTTAGTTTTTTATCCAATGAAGCTGAAAAATATCCAAAGGATATGAAAATGGAGCCAAAAAATATTAAAAGGATATGTATTTCATATCCCCAAAAAAGGATATGTACATATTGAACCCAAATGAATTTTTTGTTTTCTGTGTATGAATATATTAATCCCGAAATCATTGGATTTAATTTTTAAGTAGAATTAGAACTTGAAAGGAGCCTTTACGGATTAATACAAGAAATTTAGAATTGTTCCAAGTCTTTTGGACTTAAAATTTCAAAATCAAAATCAATCAAATCAAAATCATTGATAACACTATAATGGCGATTACTAACGCTTTTTTAATCGAAAGCAACTGTGAAAACAGTTTTTTTTATCAATTGTTAAGTGTAATCGGTTTAGGTCGAAAACGATTCGAATGAATCGAAAAAAAAACGATTTTTACTTGAAATCGGTTCGAAATTGCAATCCTTTTTCTTTTTGAAGCCATTCGGAAATGAGAACAGGACTATTTAATTTTGATATTTACTTATTATTTTTTTTTTTGTTCATTTTTTTATAGCTTGGACATTCTCCTCTTTGGATATTCCTTCAACCCATTTTCAAAAATTCGAAGATCAATTTAGCATATATTGCCATTTCATTAGAGCAATGTTTTTGCTCGAAACTTTATCTGCGTTTTTCTCGAAGCCACGTTTTCTGACCTGGTAGCCATGATTGCGGCAGTTCTACTGAACCGATTTTAGTCAGCCATGTTGCAATCGACGAAGAATTGATGTAATTCTGGCCCGTATCTCAATATAGAGGAAAACAATTTTTTATAATTTTTTTTTACACTAAACTACAGAAAAAAAAACTTGAAAAATCGAATATTTTTTTTAATTGCCGCCAATTTTTCCAAAAAATATTCAAAAATATAATTGAGGTACGGGCAAGAATTACATCAATTCTGATTACAACCTCATTTACCGTTTTCATTTCCGATCACTTGGAGTCCCGGAATCATGGTAGAGGTGGTCTACAACTTTTTTTTTGAGACCTTAATTGGCAGGACGATAACTGGGCTGTTCAACAAGTTGAATTACAAAATATTTTTTGTTATTTTATTATTCAATTAATAAATAACACAAAACAAAAAAAAAGTCTTATGGTTTTCTCTGCAGAATTGAAAAAAAAACACTCAAAAAACCATTTGCAAAGGTAGAAGACCCCCTTCAATATGTTATTTTGTATAGAAAATCCTTGAGTCTATTTCATTGACCTAAAGTGTATACTAACTACTTTCACTTCATTAGCAAAGAGTTACAACCAGTTTTAAAATTGATATAAGAAAAATGGCAGGTTCCGTTGCATACTTGAAACTTTAAGTCTATTTCGTAATCAATTCAAAAAATTT
Organism: Lordiphosa mommai; assembly: GCA_018904225.1. Lineage (NCBI taxonomy): Eukaryota > Metazoa > Arthropoda > Insecta > Diptera > Drosophilidae > Lordiphosa > Lordiphosa mommai. The sequence goes on along the minus strand of JAEIFT010000633.1, from coordinate 4,466 downwards.
TGTGCTTGAATTAAGAACGTAATTTCTAGAATTTTTTGAATTTGAAATAAAAGTACTTGATTTAAGACTTTCTTGACTATTTAAGAATGATTTATATTACCCAAAAACAACTCATTTTAGAAGTTTAAAGTACAAAGTGTTATTTTTTTCTGAGTGTATTTATATTTGTAGGAAAAAGTAATTAATGAATGAATAATATGACATGCTCTATCAATTTATACAAATCATTTGGCACAAATTACAACAACAATCAGAAGCTTTATATGAACAATGAAGCGTGCTAGTAATATGCAATTTCAATTTCCAGAACCGGCTACAATTTACAACAAAACACGTGACAATATAAAAAAATTGCATTAAATGCGGCTTAAACAAATTTATTAAGCTACGTCTGGGCAGTTTACATTTACTTTTATACCGTCTCTTGCTGCTTCTTCTTCTTCTCCAAACATTGTGCCGTACATTTATGCAAAAAATCTTCTGCATCCCAGGGCTGTAAATCGCTGGAGCTCCAAATAATATGCACCCAGTTGCTTAAAAAGAAAACCAAGGCAATTAGACCAAAAATAATTTGCCATTGACGACGACTGCCCTGAAAGAAATAAGTTCAAAGATCAGCACTTAAATTCGTATATCAAATCCTACCGTATCGGTAACAATGACACCCACCACCAGCGGAGACAGTGGAGATATAAGCTCGGCTACCACATTTGTAATGGCCAACAGTATGGCCGAGTGATTGGGTGACATGTCAATAAGACTTAGCCGGCTGCCTATACCTGATCCTGCATTCAGACCCGCCTTCAAAGCCATCAAGGTGATCACTAAACTAGCCTGACTTTTGTCCAGAAAGCCAATCACTATGTACACCAAGGCAGGACCCCAGGTTGAGATGGTGGTTAACCATTTACGCAACTTGTTCAACTGCATCCATCGATGTAAAACCGTCCAATGGCCTATTAGTAAATACACATAGGACATGCACCAGTGCACCAAAAAGGGAAGAGCCGAATACATAGCATTATTTGTGATATCCATTTCCAGTACTCCATGCATATACGAGGGTAATTGCAATTTCAAGGTAGAATCAGCCCAATCCTGTGCACTGTTGACCACCAACAGAGCCTGAAATGGCACTGAGCTGAAAATTGCACGCCAGGGTATGGGTATACCATTCTGTAAACAGTCGCGTGTGGGTTTTAAAGAGCCTTTGATATAGTCCCGCTCCACAGAGCTTATCCAAAGTGAACGATCCGCATTGTCTTCCCCCCAAAACCACCAGAGTAGGCACCAGCTAAAGCAAATGGTTGCCGACACATACGACATGCCGGGCCAACCCCAGGAGCTTCTGCAGATAAGTCCAGTGCCGAGCAAGGCTAAAACTGTGCCACAAGATTTTCCCGAATGTGCCACCACACCCAGTAGTTTGCGATCCTGTGGTGGAGACCAATTTGACAAATGCTCGTATAAACAAGGAATAATTAGGCCATGAAAGAAACCCTCAGCTATACGGATATCAATATAGGCCATCGATCCGCCCTTTTGCACATAATAAGGCGTCACGGCGCTAAAGAGGCCCGTGGCCAAAGTGGCCATCAATAGAACCAGCTTTACACCAAAACGACGGCATATAAAACTGGCAGGAATCTGCATCAAAGTATAGCCCCAATAGAAGCTGGACAGTATTAGAGATTTTTCCGTTCCAGTCCAAGCAAATTCCTAGAAAATTTGTACTTGGAACACTTGGTTGAATAAGTCGAGAAATATTTACCGGAAAATCTTGATTGCTGGTGGCTGCATCTGTCATGGCAATTACAGCGACACTGATATAAAGTTGAGCTATATAATTGACCGTTAGATTGAGAAACAAGAGAATGGCCTGTAAATGACGTATGCCCAGTAAAGGACCTCGTATAGAATCACCACCGAAAGACATTGCACTTTATGCACAACCAATCTTGCTTAAAGCCTAACTTATTCTGATTTTTCTTTCAACATACAAAAAAAATACTCATTATCGTACACCTGTGAGGTCGTAACAAATCACAGCTGCAAGAAAATCAAAATAAATTAAACTCTAAAAAAATCTGTAAATAATTAAATAATACACCAAAAGTTGCATTAGAAATGAAATAACCCACACAAAATGTTTTACTTTTATGCATAAAAAGGTACTTAGAGTCCACTGTAACCTATGTACACCGATAAAGTATCAGCGTCTCTGAAAATACGGTTTTTAATTCAAGGGGGTCTTTTAACATGCAATTTTTTATCTTTTTTAATTTTTTCTATACGTTGAACATTCCTCTTTAACTCCTTTCAAACGATTTTCAAAAATGCGAAATAGTTTAAAACAAGGCTGCAACCCTCAAAAAACAAAATTAAAAAGACCGGTTCGTGAAACCCCTGAACCCTAGGTTTGGTTCGGACCTCAGTTCACTTAGACAAAAAAAATTCAGAAAAATTCGGTTCGGGTGTTCGAACCCGTGATGAATCTTTATGCTCGATTCGCGGACCGGTTCCTGAAACCCCTAAACCCCAGGTTTTGGTACGAACCTCAGTTCACTTAGACAAAAACAAAGACAAAGAAATGACGCTATGCTCATTTTGATTAAGACGCTTCTTTCTTTTGATTAAATTTTTGGTATTACCATCACATTCAATACCAAAGGTCGCAAAAAAAGAGCTAAAATTTAACTCTTGTTTTTGAAATAAGCCTTAGAATTCTGGGATTAGAAAATTCTTACTAACTTGGTTAGAAAAAATCCGTAATCGACCTACTTCTGAAATCAGTTGGGATATCGAGAATTTTTTTTGTTCAGGCTTTCATCTCTACTAGTTTTTAGATAAGAAAGAAAAATATTTAGTGTTGGAAATGCTTGTACATCTGATACCTGGAACATGTTTTAAGACTTTTCCAATTTTTAAAACATTGGTCAATGTATGTATTGTCCTCTGGGACAATTTTGAAAGAAATTTTTGACATCATTGACAGAAAAGTTTTTTGATATATCTCTATCTTCCTCTTTTTAAATACTTTTATTATATATTTCTTTTGTTTGAAAAATTCCTTAATATGATGAACCGAACTTTTTTAAATAAGTGGTCCGGTTTAGGTTCAGGTTCGAGGGATGAAAAATATAAAAGGTTCGGTTTATGGTCCGGTTTGGGCACTTCGAAAACCCAAACCGAACCGGTTTTTTGGGATTCGGTTTCGAACAGGTTTGCAGCCTTGGTTTAAAAGATATAACCATTTTAGTCAATCAATGTTTTTATAAGTCTAAGTCATCTTTTTGAAACCAAACGGATTTTGGACTAAAACCGAAAATATCATTATTTTTTTTTATTATTATATTTTATTATTATATTAATATTTTATTATTATTAATTATTATTAATATTTTATTATTGTATTATTATTAAAATTTATAAATTTAATTTTTGGAGAAAATGACACAATTGGAATTTAAATCTAAATATAAATTTAAGGTAATTGAGTAAAAAAATTGGAATACAACTAATAACAACAAATAGCAATGAGGATATTATATTTACCCAAGACGCAACCCTATTTAACGAGATGGGCTATCATAGACACAAACCTTCTAAATAGATTTTCAATAAAAAAAAAAGGCTACGCCGATGTTCTAAATACCCTTGCAATTTTGAAAGACGCTACCATTGATAATAAAAAAGTTTTTCTAACTAGAACCAGTTTTTATAACGATCGTTTCTATGGCAGCTATACGCTATAGTCATCCGATTTTGATCAATTTTTCAGGAATTATTTGGAAGAATGCAAACTAATATATACCACGATTAGAGACGTTACGATGGAAAACAAAAAAGTTTTTTTCACTGGAACTAGTTTTTTGACCCACCATTTCTATGGCAGCTATATGCTATAGTCATCCGATCCGGCCGATTCCGACAAAAGTGTAGCCTATGTGTTTTTAAAGACTTTTTGCAAAGTTTGGTCGAGATAGCTTTAAAACTGAGGCCTCTCCTCAGATAGCATAGAAACAGACGGACCGACGGAAATTAACTCGGAATTTATATACTTTATGGGGTCGGAGATGCTTCCTTCTATGCGTTACAAACATCGTGACAATTTTAATATACCCTCTTCAAGGGTATAAAAAAAATGCACTGGCGTGACGATACCAAAATCAGAAGTGGGTTTCAAACTTGTATTAAAAAATTGCGAATTGGGCAACTCTGTTTGTATAAACTTTTTCTGTAGTTTTAGGAATAATATAAGTTTATTTTCCAATTTACCAAATTTAAAAAATCTTTTCTCGTTCTTTTTTTATAAGCTTTATTATTCGGCGTAACGTTACCTGGCGTTACGTTCGACAAAAAAACAAGAAAAATATATTTCAGATTTGTCAAAAAAAACAATGTAATCAAACAATACATATACTTTATTCCTTCTTTATCATCATACCCTGTTCCAGGGAATACAA
>JAEIFT010000632.1:0-132826 GCA_018904225.1 Lordiphosa mommai | reverse complement strand
TGTTTTGATTTGAATAATGTTTATTGAACTTATGATTAATATAAAGTATTGAACTTGGAACTTATGTATATTTAACTGATGTTGCGCTCTCGAGATTCCGTCATCGACTAACACTGCGTCGCACTTTGTCTGCGCTGCAGCCCGCCTTATACACACACACACACATGTCTCAAGAGCGAGAAAGACGATTAATAAGTGTGACCGCTTCTTGTCTTCCTAATTATACTCGGCCTCTATACCATTTCCTACATTTGGTCCCGACGTAGGATTTCGCCCCGAACGCCTTTCATAAATTCGGCCATCGTCTATGTCTTGTTCGTACCTTCCCATTTCCATCTTTTTCAACATCGTACCTGCCGTGCTTATTGGATCTTGAGACTACCTTGTATGGTCCAAGATACTTCCCTTTTAAGTTTCAGCCCAGTACCGTACTGTGTCTGTTTAATAGCAACTAAGTCGTTGACCTTAAACCTGACTTCGTCCTTCTCTTAGCATTAAACGTTCTTTTATTTTCACCTGTAAATTTTAGTCGCTTCTCGGGGCCTCTTTACGTAACTGTTCGCGTTCATCGTCTAGCTCAGAAATACACTTTGCTGGACTAACTCCCTAACCTTTAGCTTGAATAACGAAACTTTGGTACTTATCGGCTCGGTATTATTTATGACTCCTGCTGAATCCCGCTTACATGTTTATACCAACATCCCGACTTTTCATTACTCAACTTAGAAAGCATAGGAACCACTATCCTGTGCATCCTCGACTTCGCGTCTATATTCCCACGAGAATACCAGTAGCCATCAACAAATGCTGTATCTTTTTCCTTCGGTCGCAATAATCTTTCAAATAAATTCGCTGTAAAGGCTGCCCTCGTCTGAAACAATCCCATGGGTTTCAAAATTTACCGTCTGACGCTCTAAACAATTAATGACTTCCTCAACTCCAGTGCTATGTGTCGGATAAAGCCACACATATTTAGAAAGGCATCCACAATAACGAATATGTGGTTATAGCTTTAGTCAACTCCATTGGACCAACGTGATCCACATGGTATGTCACGGTTTATCACCCTTATCAATTGGAGTCAAGAAACCTTCTTGCTTACCAGACTTTGCATTGACCAGGATACACTCAATACTAAATAGCCAACAACTCGAGCTACCTTCTTTCAGTTTTGGAATAAAAATATGATTTCTCAATCAACTCTTGTGTTTTTCTGGCAGAAAGATGACCTTGCTTGTGCATCTGAATTATTTCATTCTCCATAAGCGATGGAACAACAATCAGGTCTCTGGAGATACATCGCCCAACGTGATACTCTCTTAGCGGAACCTCCTTTTTTTTCATAGTCATAGCAAAGCGTTACAATCAGTAACAATCTTAAACTTCGTGCCTAGAACATACACGCCGTCACTTCGTCAAGGCTCCTATCACTGCCATAAATTCAAGCTCATAGGGAGTGATATTTTTCATCGCAAGGTTTAGTTTTGCGACTCAAGGGAAAACTGATGCAACATATTATCCCTCTGATCACGTTGAAGTAGCACAGCTCCAAACCCATATTTTGAAGCGTCTGTGTATCTCTGTTTCTAATGACGGATTGTACAACTTAAGCACTGGTCCACTAATCATGGCTAATCATGGCTGCTTTCAACTCATCAAAGGCTTTCTGCTGTTTTTCTTTGAACACAAATTTTGATTCCTTTCGCAAAATGTCAGACAACGGCTTAGCAATTACAGCATATCCCTCGACAACCTTACAAGCATGACGTCAAAACCGAGAAATCGTTGGATCCCTTTACCGCGAGGAATTGGAAACTCAGCCACAGTTTTTTTTTTCCTCACCTGGCTTGATTGTACCATTTTCAATGTACCCGAGGTACTGAACTTTCCTTTCAAGATCTGACACTTGCTCCAATTAGTCGCCAAACCATTTTCAGCTGCTGCATTCAAACTCTTAGCCATACGACAATTATCACATCATCCATATAACTGCATCGCATCGTTTCTAATCAAATCACGCATAAGCGCCATCGATAAATCTGGTAAACACAGCTGGAGAGTAGGAGATACCGAAAGGTACAGAACAAAACTCGTACATTATGTGTCACGAAAGATGTGTATTTCTAAGATTCTGGAGAAACGGGAACATGAAAGAATCCGTTTTTCAAATCTAAAGTAGTGAAAATCCTACCACCTTGTAACTTTCGATCACAATCCATATTCGCAGCTGGAAAATTATCCTGAATAATCTTTTTCATTTAAACCTGATAATCGCAGCATATACGTTTAATCCCGTACTTTTTATCGGCAAGTACCACCGGCGCAGCATATTCGGATGCTTGGCTTAATTATTTTTTCTTAAGCCACTCCTGAATCTGATCATCTACAGTCTTCTGATCACAATAGGTAAACGCCTTGGGTGCTGAAATACAGGCACCTCGTCCGTCAACACGATCTTCATTTCTACCGGTGGATTTGAGTTCTTTTTCGGTTCACAATTATCGATTAAGCGCTTTACTTCAGTGGCGACACTGACTCAGATGTTCTAAATTCAATAAAGTGCTTGATTTAAATTCTTCTTCGCTCAGCATGCACAAATCTGCAAACTCCGTTAGCAACTGTACACAAGGACTTTGATTTAATTGGCCAACATCTTCTACATGATGTTCGGCTACTGTTTCTTGAACTCCTAATCTAGGCAAAAGCTCTGTTAAATTCTTAGTTACGTTCATATCAACACTTTCGAGAATTGTGGTACCTAAAATGGCATCAAACTGCATATCCTCGTCAGGTATGACATGAAACTCAAGTGGCATTGTGATTCCGTCAATCTCTACTGTTGCTATGAAGCTACCGAATGTCAAGACTTGGCTTTCACCAATGCCAGTTAAAACTCTTTGACGACCAGTGAGATTCTCAATAGCCACACCTTATTTTAGAACACACTTCTACGCATCATGCAAAGTTCAGCCCCAGTATCTACCAGACCTTTAAATACCACCTTAGAGCACACAATTAATTTTAATTCCAGACTGGAAGGAGTAAACGTTGATGGCTTTGCCACTAGCTTCCGTCCTGAACAATATTGGTTCTTTCAGTTCTTAACACGAACTTCTGCTTAACACTGTGCTGCTCTATGCCCTGGTTGGTCACACTTGAAACATTTAAAGTCTGATTTTGGGCAATCAATCCTTTTTTAAATGCGTCGTTTAAAACATTTCCTGGCCGATCCTGATTCTAACTCTTTGCCTTTTGCGTGTGCACCCAACCACCAGCCTGTAACTCAAATTTACTTGACTGCTTTATCGAACCGCGTGTCTTTTGATATGCTTCAATCTGTAATTTCAGCTGTTTGACAGTTTTAGCTTGGTACATCAATGCTTTATTAGCCCGTGCATCTGGAATACCCTCTATAAAATACTCGATTAAGCTTTCTTCTTCCAACTCAATCGGCTTGGCTATTTCCATTAAAGCATACAAAAATTCATGCAAGGATTCTCCCTTCTGCTGCTGCCGCTTACGTAACCTGCGATGAACTTCTGCAGAGGACAATTTTACACCAAACTCATCCAACAATGCAGATTTCAAACCATCCCAATCGCGAATTTCTCTTTGGCTATGCACAAACATTTTGGCCGCACCACAAAGCAATTGTTTTGCATAGATGAACAACTGTAGTTGGTTATATTCTACCGTCAGTGCACAATCTTCTAATTCGCCTATCCACAGATTAATGTCTGGAGAACTTGACCCAGAAAACTGCGATACACTACCCTCAACATCTTTAAGGGTGAACCATGATCTAGGTTGTCTATCAACTCCCATGCCCTGATGCCATTGCCCTCTTGATACTTGCGATCTACCTGATGCCTCGGATGAAACCGATTCGAAATCCTCTTCAGCATTATTAACCGCCTCTATCTCTCCATTTTCTTGTAGTCCATAATGTGTGAGCAATCTCTGCTGCAATTCAGCTTTTAGATCGGTCGTTGCCAATTGCAACGCAGACAACTTTTGACGCAGCTCGTCAACGCGCAATGCCAGGATCTCATTTCTATTCATTTTAACAATTTAAGGTATTTGCAAAATATGTTAATACAAAGACAAAATGATGTTAAGTTTCTGGTAACCTAACAGCGCACGATTTGTTGTTTTTCAACACTGCTTCTCGCTTATACCAAAAATGTTAACGTTTAGCTTATGAGTATACCCTGCAAACAAACAATAACAAAATATTTTTAAGCATACAAACAAAATTGTATCTTCACAGCCAACGCTCGGCTACAACTTCGTGTTGCTTCCCTCTCTGCCAGCGTCTCAGCTACAATTGTCGCTCCCTTTCGAACGATTTCCGTCTCGTTCTTATTCGTGCCAGCCGCTATGTACGAGTTGATCGACTCCGTCTGCTGCCAAAAATCCGTGCTCCAGCCCTTGCCAACACGATTTTACCCGCACGCTCCGGTGATTCAACCAGGTCCAGTCCAACTGATCTTCTTCGTCTGCTGCCCAAACTTGTGTATCAGCCTTTGCCTACACAAATTTGCACGCACGCTCCGATGTATCAATCGCCAGTCTTTCGTTTGCCGACTCTCTCTTCTCCGCGCTCTCTTTCAACAGCCAGTACAACAACTACTCGCCACTGCTCCTGCCGACGTCGTTTTCTACGTTCTGCTTCGCCCGCCACGCTGATTTAGAACGGAATTTCTTTTCTGATGAAATTCTCGCCACTCTGCCGTCACAATGATGTTGCCCTTTCGACTCACGCCAATACGAATAAATTTCTGCGAATCTTGACTTTCCCAACGGCTTTCTCTTTACGAAATTAACGTTTCCAACAGTCAAATGGTGGTCAACTCAGTTGAGCCCCAGATTGTGGTGTTCCTCAATTGCGATGGTCGAGGACGACGTATGTTTTGATTTGAATAATGTTTGTTGAACTTATGATTATTATAAAGTATTGAACTTGTAACTTATGTATATTTAACTGATGTTGCGCTCTCGAGATTCCGGCATCGACTAACACTGCGTCGTACTTTGTCTGCGCTGCAGCCCGACTTATACACACACACACACATGTCTCAAAAGCGAGAAAGACGATTAATAAGTGTGACCGCTTCTTGTCTTCCTAATTATACCGGCCTCTCCTATACCATTTCCTACATAAATAGATACACAGACCGATATTTCATTGGCTACCAAACTCACACATTTCAGCACTATTAACGTAGATTTAAATTTAATATCTTGATCTTGAACTTGAAATTTATGGACAAAACAAAACGGCGAAAATTGCAATGATAAGAAGCATGTGCATTAGGCTGGCTTGACGCATATAAGGATCATTTACACTGCTTCAGTTGTAATTAATAAGCCAATATGTATGAGTAGGGGTTATGATCGCCATGTGGCGGCCAAATTAGTTACGTAACAGGAACCTCATAGACCACTAGAGAGTTAAGCCAGATTAAATTTCGTCAATAAACTATTGGCAGCTCTTCGGATGTTTGGATCGTTGTTGGTGTAAATGATGCCTTCAAGAGCTCGTCTGGGGAAAATAACTATCAAGCACTCCACGTGTGAACTGGGTTTAGGCCAAGTAATAGGGACCGTTCCTCACCAAGGGGTTTCTGGGTCGTCAAATCACAACCTTAATAGGGCTAACGGCGCCACGAAGGGTTGGACGGCTCTCCTTGTCCCGTAGGACCCAAATTGGGTTCTAATAATTAAATCAATTAGAATCAAATATATAACTAATTCTTCCGTTTACCTTTGGAGCACTGTTTCACAAATCACTTTTATTTCAATGGGTTTTTTTATTTTAGAACAAACAACTTCAGAGTAGCAATTGGTTAAAATTTATTTGACTAGGTTAGTTAACCTCTAAGACTTGCAGCTTTAATAATGGGCACTATAGACACATCTGAATCGGTCGAATTTACTTGCTCGAATAAATTCACGTGTGCCAACAGCGTGGTTATGGACCGATCGAAGAAGAGCTTTTGAGTATGTTTCTTCTTACTCTAACTGGACTATGGCCTTATCATAGGCATGCGTGGCTTGACCTCATTGGTCAGTACAAGAACAGATTACGCGTTGGTGGGTCGAAAAGTTATTTGAAAATGTCCCATTATTTTTGTTCGGACACTACAGAACCGGCCTGACTATATCATATAGCTGCCATAGGAACGATCGGTCAAAAAACTAGTTCTAGTTAGAAAAACTTTTTTGTTTTCCATCGTAGCGTTACTAATCTTGGTATATGTTAGTTTTATATGCTTTCATATAATTCTAAAAAAATGCATCAAAATCGGATCACTATAGCATATAGCTGTCATAAAAACGGTCGGTCTAAGAACTAGTTCTATTGAGAAAAACTCTTTTGTTTTCCATCTTAGCGTCACTTATACTTGGTATATGTAAGTTTCATATGCTTTCACATAATACAGGAAAAATTGATCAAAATCGGATGACTATTTTATATAGCTACAATAGAAACGGTCCGCCAAAAAACTACTTCTAGTGAAAAAAACTTTTTTGTTTTATAGCGTAGCGTCCCCAATCTTGGTATATATGAGCTTTAAATGCTTTCTCATAAATTCGCAAAATTTATCACGGTCTATATCTCTCTGCCATAGGGCTGATCGGTCGGAAAATCTGTTTTACTAAGAAAAGTTTTTTTATGGTATCAAATTTTTATTATCAATGATTTAAAAATTTTAAATATCTGATATCTAGATCCTACACATATATATTTTACCGCTTTAATCAGTTGGAGTAAAGTCTTTCAAATGTATTAAATCTTCGGCACAGTCGAAGTTAGCTCTTATGCTACTCGTTTTTGTTCGCGATTTCAATCGCTCAAAGTCAAAACAGTTCAAAACTTGCTACCAAGAATTTTCGAATCGAAAAATTGAATTCTGACGCGGCAAAAATGCTCAGGCTAGAAGGATAGCAATTCAAATTTAAATATTTGTTTTTGGCACTTCTGCTGCCTTACAAAGGTTTTAAGTACTGACACTCGTCTCAGCAGGGTTGGCGGTCGGAGGCCAGCACACAGGGCAACCGAACCACAAAAGCTGCGCTTACAATTATTTTTAACTTGTATAACAGTTTCAACTCTGTTCTATGCTTTCAATTTAACTTAATATATATAAATGCTAATGCAGCTGCTGCTGCTCCAACATTCTGGCCCCGTTGAGGGGCTATAGCTCTTTAACCAGTGGTAGAACAGCCAACATGTGTATTGCCCTCTTAATAAGGCCTGTTGCCGTTCGCACCTCTGCTACTCGGACCCTTTGGTCCTCGCCCCTTGTTACGCGCCCAGTATTCCACTTCTGAAAGGGCAAGTTGTCCTCGTGTACGAGAACGAAGCAACCTACTTCCAAATTCGGAGCCTCCTTGGCCCATTTCGTTCGCTGCTGAAGGCTGAGAATGTAGTCCTTGGACTAACTGTGCCAAAAACTGCTGCTTGAGCTTGACAGCAGTAGCCACCGCTCAAAGTCACGAAGGTGGCCTTGTTGCTGGTTCCTTCGACCCGTACCCTTGCGGCAGCATAAGAAGCGGCTGTCCCAGTAGCAGATGCCCTGGGGTAAGGGCTTCTCCATCGTTGAAATTGCTGCTAGTTGCCTCGAGCTGAGCAGAGCCTCTATTTCGACCAAATGCATGTTCAATTCGTCCTGAGCCAAATTGGGCGGAATGAACTCCCAATCCACTCCTCTCTCGGCTGCGTATCCTTGTAGCTGATCTTTCTGTTCTGTAAAAGCTCTCTGCAGATCTGGCAGCACGTTCTTGGCTCCCACGAAGTAGCTGGCGTTGTCGCTGAACACTTTCTCTGGGAGACCGCGCCTACCGATAAACCTTTTAAAAACGTTGAGAAAGGAATCAGTGGATAAGTCAGACACAAGTTCTAGATGAATAGCCTTTGAAGCGAAGCAAACGAAGACGGCAACATAATTTTTAACAGGAGGCCCTCCACGTATTTTGAAGCTTACATATAACTGCCCAAAAAAGTCTACTCCGCAAAGTCTGAATGGCCTACTTTCCCGCAATCGATCAGCTGGGAGATTTCTCATAATTTGGCCTAAAAGCTTATGTTTGCAGCGGAAACAATATACGCAGTTTCGTACCACACTTGAACAGGCACTTCGAGCATTTATCATCCAGATTTGTTACCTCAAGAGTTCAACCAAAACCTTAGCACCTGCGTGATAGTTTTTAAGGTGAAAATTCCGAATATATAAAGACACAAGCTGTTCATTTCGAGGTAACAACAGCGAAAATTTCGCGTCATATGGAATTTTGCTTCGCAAAAGCGTTCCACCTACTCGTACAACTCGAAATCTCATCCCATTCTCCTCAAATTCAGAATAATCGGACACAGCGAATGCAAGCTAGAGCAAGAGCTTCAGATTTGCTCAACAACACTATTTCTTTTCCGACCTTATGTGCTTTCACACCTGAACTAGCTTCAAAAATGCCACCTTTAATTCCCACGATGATACCACTTTTGAGCTACAACGATTACGCTTATAGCAAAATCGAAGAATACAGGCCACAATGCGAACTAGCTTTGGAAAAGATGAACTTTGACTAACAAGTTTCAAAATTGGGTTTGTTTCTTTATCTGTCAGCTCTACATCTACCGTGTGCACCGCAACGCTATTTTTGTTTTCAGACTTTTTAACTGCTGGCGATAGCTCGACCTGATGCAGTTTTTGGCCACTCATCTTCACTCCACATGAGAAATTGAGGCCCTTTAAACCAAAATGAGTTTACGATCTCATCTATATCTGTGCCTCTAGACACTAAGTCTGCAGGATTTGCGTCTGTCGGTACATGACGACAAATAACTCTATCAGACAATACTCTACTCTATTAGCAACAAATGTGGCAAGCGTGGAGGGATCCCGTTATAACCAATACAGAGTTATTTGAGAACCAAAAATTAATGCTTTCGATTTAAAATTTGCTTAAAATCGGTGCTACTTGTTGCCAGAGCCTGCTCAACAAATGAACTCTAGTCTTGGAATCGATTTCGTATTCAGAGGGGCAACTACTCGTGATTTAAAAGTGACCAAAACTGACTCAACTTTTATTGTTGGAACTGGTGCGTACATATATGCAACAGCCGTAAGCGTGGCTCAAGCATCCAGCAAATCCATGTATTTGAACTGTTTGGTAACAGTCTTCTAGGCAAACATACCGAGGAACTGAAATCCTATGAAGATCACGCAACGTATTTGTGAACTTGTGAAGGATATTTTTGATGATCCATTGCATATTTTTCATATCCATTTTAACTGGATATGTCCATATCCATTTTTATCATATATTTGAGTTTAAATAATGTTAAATTGATCTTAGATATTCATTCAATGGAGCTGAAAAATATCAAAAGGATGTGTAAATTTGAAAAGGATATGCATTTCAATATCCAAAAAAAGGATGTGTCCATATCAATTCCAAATGGATCTTTTTTTTTCTGTGTGGATGATTAGAAGCCCAGTTGGCTAACGGAAATCCTCCAGATTGCAACACTTGTCGCACATGACTGCAGATGTCTTGAAGCTCAACAAGATTATCTGCTCCTGAAAGCACGTCATCGATATAAAAATTGTTTTTAATGGCCTTTGCTCCAACTGATGGGATGTAGCATAAAGTTTGGCTAATTCAAATAAGCAGCGCACTGCCAAAAATGGTGATGCTGTTCCATATGTAACTGTATTAAGTCTGTATGTTTGAAGATCATGAGCTTCACTTTTCCGCCATATAATTAGTTGAAAGTTGCGATCTTTATCAGTAAAATCGACCTGCCAGTACATTTTAGATATAAATGCGGTCACTGCATATCTATTCAATCGGAAGTTGATCAGCGTTAGGTATAGCTCCCTCTGAATAGTAGCCCTAACCATTAAAGTATCTTTTAGCGAAACAGCTGTTGACGTCTTACTAGATGCGTCCAAACTACTCAGCAGTTAGGTTGAGAAACTTTCAGGCCTCAGGAAAACATGATGAGGAATATAGTAGTGATGTCCTGGTGGAGTAGCTTTTAAAATTGACATGTGCCCAAGATCACGATATGCTTTCATGAATGTGTTGTACATTTCACGAAGTGTCTTGTCTTTTGACAACTTATGCTGTGGTTGCAAGAATTGCCTTTCAGCAGTTTGAAAGGATAATTCAAGTGCACTACGGTCTTTTTTAAATGGTAGCGTGACTTCAAATCGACCAGATGGAATCCTCTGTACCGTTTGAGTAAAACTCTCTTCTCATGCCACTTGTTCATCTGTTTGGCGTACAGCCTTCGACTCATCTGGGCTTGAATCCAATTCCCAGAACCGTTGCACTAATGAGTCGAGAGAACATTCAATATTCAAATTAAGCTGTTGGCGAGGTACTTCACTTGCATACTTCCCAGAAATTATCCATCCGAGTAGGGTTTTTTCTGAATTAAGGAAGGTCTGGCCTACGCTTAATTTGACCAACTTAAGGTCAAAGAAGGATTCTGCTCCTAGTAGGATATCTACCTTAGCTGGCTTATGGAACTCGGGGTCTGCCAGTTCGATGTTTGTTGGTATCTTTCAACGAGCAGCAGGAATAACATGTCCTGGCTGAGAAGGTGATATTGACTTCAGAACCTAGAAGTCAGTCGAAAAGTTGTATGCATTTATGCGAGACTGGATCGGGGCGAATATTTTATGCTTTATCGCTGTGGTGGCCTTGTGGACCGTGACAATATTCAATGGACTATTTTCACGTTGCAATCTAAGCCTCTGCGCTATGTGTTCTGACATGAAATTTATTTGAGACCCAGAATCTAGTAGGGCCCTTCCAGAGTCAAATTGACCAAATCTGTCTTTTATTTTAACCAGAGCTGTGGCGAGAATAACCTGATCAGTGCTCAGCACATGACTCCACATGCCTCAGACGCTGGACGCCTGCGCTGACCAGAGTTACCTTGTACGTTCACATACGTATCGGTGAAGTAGCGTATGGTGTGGTTTCCCTAACACCCCTCTACATTTTGAACACTTGCATTTGGATACGATGTGTCCTGTATTCCTGTATTTATGCCTCGAGTAGACTCTTCAGCTGCCAAATACTGATAGCGTCTATTTAGCTGATTTACACAGTCGGACCAAGACGGAAGGCTATTGTAATCCAATTGTTCTTTATAACGAGATTTAGTATGGTCAACCTTAGACATAACCATGTGAATAAGAATCGATTTGAGATCTCTTTATCACTGACGAGTGAGATTAATTACGAAAAAGCACAGACACCGTGTCAATCATAGATCTTAATCTTGCAGCGGATGGTTTCGTCATGCTTGGTAGTTCAAATAATTAGAGATATGGTGTCAAAAAATATTAAACACTTATTGTCGTACACCGACTTAAGGGGCTAGTAAGAGCTTTTGGATAGTTGCAGTCAGTCAACTGATATGCTTTGACAACTCCTATCGCTTCATCAGACAAACAAGACACCAAGTGATTAAATTTTCAACATTTGTCAACGTTGAGTCTTCATGAACTAGGCTCGAACGACACATAAGTCCTCCGAATGTTTCCCATTGAACTTAGACAAACGCATTTTCGGCAATTGCGAACGTTGACTTGAATTTATAGAACAGTCATGTGCCCTATACCTTACTTTTTTCTTAACTGAATTTAAGTTAGAGATTTTTGTGATTACACAAATGTATTCCAAACGTACCCCTATTATCGTTAAATGGATTAAGCAAATCTAACTCAGCTTGCAGATTCATGGCCTTATCAATGTAGCAGACCAAAGTTCTGAACGACATTCTAGTTGAGTTCTCTCAAATGAAATAGTTTTACTCTTCAAACGAAAGTTTCATGCAGAAATATCAGCTAGAACTTTGTCATATTTCTGCATGCAGGTAGCTGGCTTTGTGCTAGTCTTTGATGGCGGTTGTAGATGCTTGTCTAGAATCTGTATTTTTGATCGGGTGATAAGTTTATATTAGAGCAACGATCAACTATTTTGCTAACCGTAAAACAATGCTCTAAGGTTCAAGAATCAATAAAATCAATTGAACTCAACGATGGGTTGTGTATGCACAATGTGATGTATGCACCTAAATCTCTGACATCAATATTATTCCAGCTGCTCTGCGTAAAAAGAAAGTTAGTGAATGCTCACACATATGTACATATATATGCGTGTGCTTAGGCAGGCGAACAAAAAACGCAAAATTGACAGCAAAGCACCCAACAATAATCCAAATCAACAGTTGGAAATGCAGCCAAGTTTGTGGGCAATAGCGATCAGCCAGAGGGGAAAGCGAGGGGGCAACACGAATAGTTGACAAATAACCGCTAGTTGATCGCAACTAACTGTATGCGAATTTATCACAAGTGAACGAAGGATATAGGCAAAGGGAAGGTCAAAGAAATCCTTTTGTATATAACTTTATTTATTGATTTACGTATGTGTGTATGTATGCCACTTTTACTTCACTTCAAAGGTTTTTGTTGAATTTTAATTTATGTATAATTTGCTTGCTAACGTGCATAATATGCATAATATGTATAATAATTTCAATGCTTTTGTATGTGCCAAGTGTTGAGAAAGAGTATATGTATTGGGCATTTGCGAATTTAGACGATCGCATATATATGTGCCAGGCGATTTTCGATTATGCTCATTAACTCAATAGTTGGCACAAAATACCTGTTGATTTTGGACAGAATCCAGCGAAACTTCGCTGACGTGAGTGTTGTCGAGTCATTTGTCCAACGATGATTTGTATTAGGCAGCAATATCCACGTATCAAACCAAACCAAACTAGCTGAGTGAAAAGTTAATTAAATTTGTGCCGAGAATTAACGAGACGAGAATGCATTTATTTAACTTTAATCGAGGTTAAACCATGTCCCTGCTCGGCGCCAATGAAAAATCTGGGAGTATTTTCCACACTATTTTTACGCAAAAGTTGTAATAACAAATGCTGATTTTGAGTAAAATAAATTTAAAATATAAACGGTAACTGTTCTTGGTTGCTCTTCTTAACATTTTTAGTTAATTGTTCCTGTAAGAAAAGTAATGAATAAGGGAAAATTTAAAATATATCAAAACAAGAAAGACAATAATTATATTTCTCGTGGAGTTTTTCTTTTAATGGCAACCGAGTAAAGGTGTAAATTCTTTAAAAACATAAAATTTTAATATATTTCTTATATATTAATATTCGGTCTCTGTAGACCTTTCTGTGGAACTGCCCTTATGTACCATCTTCGACGATCCTCAGTACCAAAATGAGCTATAATGTTCATAAAATTAATAAAAATTTGTTGATAATAAAACGATTTAAGAAGGCCATAAACAGCTTTACACTAAGTAAAGGTGCACGCATCAACTTAAATTAACAAATTTTATGGTTTTAAAAGGGTTACATTTGTTTTCAGGTCTGAATAAGCCTATTTACTTTTATTTTCTTTTATACTCTTGCAGAGGTATATTTAATTGTCACGATGTTTAGGTTACGTATAGAAGGAAGCATTTCCGACCACATAAAGTATTTATATTCTTGATCAGCATAACGAGCTGAGTTCATTTCCGTCTGTCCGTCCGTCCGTCTGTCCGTCTGTTTCTATGTCTCCTCACTCCCTCATTTTTAAAGCTATCTTGACCAACTTTTGCAAAGTCTTTAAATACAAATACGCTGCACATTTGTCGGAATCAGCCGGATCGGATGACTATATCATATAGCTGCCGTAGGAACGATCGGTCCAAAAACTAGTTCTAGTGAGAAAAACTTTTTTGTTTTCTATCGTAGCATCACCAATCGTGGTATATTTTAGTTTTAAATGCTTTCACACAATTCTGAAAAATTTGATCAAAATCGGATGACTATACCATATAGCTGCCATATAAACGGTCGGTCAAAAAACTAGTTCTGGTAGGAAAACTTTTTTGTTTTCCATCGTAGCATCTCAATCGTGGTATATTTTAGTTTTAATATATTTCTTAGTATTAATATTTGGTTTTGTAGACCTTTCTGTGGGAAAGCCAATATGTATCATCTTCGACCATCCTCAGTACCAAAATGAGCTATAATGTTCATAAAATTAATAAAAATTTGTTGATAATAAAAACGATTTAAGAAGGCCATAAACAGCTTTTACACTAGGTTAGGTGCACCAACTTTTATATTAACAAATTTTATGGTTTTTAAAGAGTTACATTTGATTTCAGGGGTCTGAAAAAGCCTATTTTCTTTCATTTTCTTTTTAATTTTAATTAACAAATTAATTTATTCACTCTTTTTGCAAAGAAAGAGCACCATTCAAAATATATTTGGACATAAGTTTCATTTAAGAATATTGAAAACTCAACCACTGAGAGCTGGTTTCGAAGACACCTAAAAAGTCTCCACGCGGTGGACATGATAACTGTTAATAGATTAAACTGAAATCAATAACACAATTTATTTCTGATAGTAGGAGAGTATAGTTCGTGATAAAACAAAAAGATTAAAAAATAAAAAGAAATTTAAGAAAAATTTTTTAGAAATAATACCCATGTTCTATGTACAAATCGCTTTCGACTAATTTTCATACTATGTGGGTCGTTTTTGGATTGAAACCGATTTGCAGAACACATGGGATAAATGTGAATATAAATAGGAATACAAATTGCCAGAGTTACCTTAAAAAAAAGAATGCTTCGTTTAATCATTAGCATATTCTATATTGAAGGAGGGATCAAATTATAAGATAAATCGGTTGACATGTTTTTACGAAAACGTGTCAAAGTCCCTCAAACAGCATTTTTTTGAAAAGCCGACCTGTCCTATATGGGCCACTTTAAAAAAACCGCTATCTTTCAGAGTTTTATTCCAATTGACTTAGGGAAAATATTTTAAACATATGTATTGTTGTATTATATCTCAAAACCCATGTAACCCTCTATAAGCCTAGTGCTCAGATCAATAACAATATTTATTTTATCACAATTACATCATACAAATAGAAACACTTTGACATTGCTTTGATACTCAAGAGCAGTTCTAAAATGATTCTATTCATATAACAAAATGTAAAAATGTATTTAAAAACTTTTTAAAGGTAACTTATAAACGTTATCAAACGATAGATAATCTACCTCTGATATTCATTTTTCATTATCAATTTTGTAGGTTACTGGAAAATAGGATTAAAATAATGAAAATGATTGTTGATTTCGAGAAAGACTTTCCGTTAGTGAAACAAAGGAACGACACCTTAAACAACCATTATTTCTGTGCTAAACCATGCTGGCCAAAACGATTTTCACTGATTTGAAAGAAATCACAAGCGCTAAACAAAAAAATTAAGTTATATAAGTATAAGAATGTAATATTGCATGTATACTGGCAGGATATTCCCACAAAATTTTTTTTTTTAATTTTTGGCTCCCCCCTTGATGGAAAGCTGGCTACGCCCTTCGCTCAGGCTAGATGGATGGTGGATTTTGGCAATTAAAATATTTATTTTTGGCACTTCTGCTGCCTTCCAAAGGTTTTCAAGTACTGACTTTCGCCTCAGCAGCGTTGGCGGTCGGAGGCCAGCACACAGGCACCCGAACAACCAAGCTGCGCTTACATTTAACTTCAACTAGTATACAATTTAGATGAAGTCAAGCAAGGGATTAATCAAAAGGTTTTGCAATTCCCAGGTAATCCTAGTCAAAGAACATTTTTTCAATCGGTTTAGTAGTTTAAAAGTAAGAAGCACAAATATTTCGAAAAAATCATTGAAAAAAATTGGATTTTCAAATTCGTAAATGGTGAGAAATAAAATCAAAATTTGTTTTTTTTATTCTTACAAAGTGCCTTATTACGAAGAAAATAAGGCGTTGGTGATAAAAATCTGTGATAATAGCAAGTTGTAAGCAATTGTGTGGAAACAACTAGGGGTCAAATTTGACTATTTTAAAAAAAAAAATAAAAAAATAAAAACAATAAATAAAAAAAAAAAAATTAAATAAAAATAAAAAAATTAAAAATAAAATAAAAATTATTGGGGTTATAATTTACGTGTTCATTAAAAATATTTTTTTACTTGCTTTTTGCTCAATGTAGGAGTTCCAATAGAGTCCAAATCACAGAAAAAATTTAGAGCAACGCCAAAAAGAAGAAAAAATAAAAATATTTTCTAATAAATACATAAAACACAAGAAAATTTGACTGTTGGTATTTGTAAAATTCTCAATTGCTCACAGCTCCTTTATTTATCCATAGATATTCTTTACCAATGCCTTATTTTCTTCGAAGTGCTATTCGTAAGAAACAAAGAAAAAACAATTTATTTTTATCAGTTTCAACCTTTTACAGATTTTAGGGAAACCAAATTTGCACGTTTGAAAAAAATATTTTCTGAAATATTTTTGCTTGTGGCATTTTAACTACCAATCGATTGGAAAATGATATTTAACTAGATTGTGAAAATTGCATACCCTTTTTAGATTAATACCTTGCTTGACGACATCTAAAGTTTCTAGCTCGAGATATGTCATAAAATAGTAAGGGGTACCTACCGTAAAACCAGAAAAAAATTCTAACAAAAAACGTTTCCATACAAAAATGTTAATTAATTTTTGAGCTCAGCATTCGGGTACATCATAAAAAATAACAGCTTTAAGATTTTTTTTTTTTTTTTTTTTGTAAACTAGTGTTATTTAAATTATATAATTTAATTTAAATATAAAATTTATTTAAATTTAAATTCCAAAAACAAAAGCTCGCTTTTTTATGTTTAAAAAGTGCGCACTTTCATCCACCAACTTCTTCTCTTTCGAATTGGAACGGATTTTTTTGTATTCCCAGTTATTCCTTTCCCCCCTATTCTGGATCCATGACCTTCAAACGACCGTTGAGATCCACTCCCCCCTGTTCCTACAACTCCATTTTTTTCTTATCCAACACTATCCTTTCCCCTCAATCAGTGCTGTCATTGTGGTTTTTCTCTCTCCTACGCGCCTATCGATAGCATAATCTATCGGCCATAACAATATCTTATAGCTGCCATAGGAACGATTTGTCGAAAAATTAGTCTTACTGAGAAAAACTTTTTTGTTTTCAATCTTAGCTTAACCTATCTTAGGATCTATAAGTTTCAGATGCTTCCACATAATTGTGAAAAAACTTATTAAAATCGGATGACTATAACATATAGCTGCCATAGGAACGATCGGTCTAAAAACTAGTTCTAATGACAAAATCTTTTTTGTTGTCAATGGTAGCGCCTTTCAGAAACTGCAAGGTATTTAAAACATCGGCATAGCGATAGTTAGCCTTCTTTTTTTTTGCACACTCATCCCTAAAAACCGGGCTTTGAGTCAATCGGATGAAAAAAGTTTATTTCATATAGAGATTTTTAAACTTGGGTTTCTAACATCAGAAATTACATGTCTTTGTATTTATCCTTATCCTTACAAACCGAAATTGAGCTGGTGGTAATCGGACTTGACGCTAGCTTGCAGCTTTAAAATGCAAAAGTGTTGTTGTAGTTGTAAATCCCGAGTAACCATGTTTTATTCTTTGCAATATTGTTTGAAACACAATTTTGCAAATTGAAGGATTTGTTGCCAAAAATATTTGCATGTTTAAAATATTTTAGTCGCTAATAGATAAAATATAGTTTTTATTACACTGCAGAAATATATCGGAAAATGTATATTTTCGATATAAATATTTTGCAATATTTTTGACATTCAGAAAATATTCATTGTGTTTTTGTAGTTTTAGTAGTAAATTGAAGCTAAAATAATAGTTAAGAAGCAGTATTAGTGAAGGAAAAACTTAAACGTATTTAAAGTAGTAGGTAAAGTAGTACCTATAGTAATACTTATAGTAGAAGTTAAATTAGTAGCGTTTGTAGTAATAGTTTTTGGCTTTTTTAACTATCAAAGATAAAAGACAGTATAATAAAGACTGTACTATACATATCGTAACATTTGCATGTAAAACTAGAGCGTAAGTTAAAGTCGGTTCTGCCCGTTTTCGTTATACCCGTTACTCAGGGAAAGATTTATTTTAAAATATATTATTAAATTCCAAAATGCTTATCGTACATATTTGATTTGCCTATAACTAGGCTATAGATAATCTGATCGTAGAACAGTGTATAGAGTATCGATAAGTAGTTATAATTTAAATAAACTTAGGTGCATAGTACTCAGAAAGAGGAGGAGCATTAATTGGTGAATGCGGATAAAAAGAGAATTAAGATAAGCAAGATATAAAACAAGAACACTAGCAATGCTAAGTTAATCGTTATATTTGAATTTTCGTTTTATGCCTGGTGCATATATACCGCGAACTATCAAGAACGGACAAACAAACATCATTCAAAATAACGTATTTTTGGCAAAGCGGTTAAAATTACTTAAAAGAAAGCCTCGACTTTAAATGGAAACTGGTACATTGAACTAAGAATCCTGAAGTGTGTGATGCAACGAGCTTGTAACCCGATTAAAAAATAAGTCAATTCGCGAGTACCACGAGCAGGCAGCAGCGAGCACGCGTCGCATTTATAAATTGCTGGATTATACCAATGGAACCGTTTTTATAGCATACGATAAAAAGGTTGAAGATATAATATGGATTTTCAAAGCCCGATGTGGTCTCCTACGAATGATAGCCGCTGGATTTTCAGCAACCCAAACTCGACTCTGCCCAATGTGTAAAACAAATAAAGAAGAAGCATTTAGCCATTATCTCGGACGAACTCTGGCCCTCAGAGAGTTGAACAATGGGAAGAGCATTCTAAGGGAGAATGAAATAAAAAATATTTTAAATGGGTCAAACTGGGATCAATTGGTTAACTATATTAAAAATATACAGATAATTTCTTTTAAATATTGGGCCGTTCACTAAGTTATTTCGTGTTTTATTGTGTAAAACATTTTATGAAATTATATATTCTCCATTTTGATCCAATACCTTTTGCCATCTTCCGGTCAAGAGATTGATTCCGCGCTTATACAATTTTTGATCCTTGCAGGCAAAAAAGTGGTCAATGTGGTCTCTGACTTCCTGATTTGAGGTGAAGGTTCTCCCAACCAACAAATTTTGCAGAGACCGGAACAAGTAATAGTCCGAAGGTGACAAGTCTGGAGAATATGGTGGGTGTGGTAGCACATCCCATTCAAGCTGCAAACGCTTTTGGCGAGGCATCAAATTTGTATTCTGTGGTCTTCTGTTTGAGTGCACCACCCACTTTTCGTCGCCAGTAACAATACGCTTCAAAAATGGATCACTTCTTTGACGTTTGATAAGCAAATCACAATCGTTAATGAAACGAAGCGAATTTCGTTCTGTTAGAACATGAAGAACCCATATGTCACGCTTGAAAAATGAGGTGATTTTTTTATTCAAGATACTTCAACTGGAGATAAAAGAGACACAAAATCACATATTTATAATAAACAAAACACAAACACACCATTACCTTCAATTAAAAATCGAAAATGAAGGAAAAAATGATGAAACTACTCAACGACAAATTAACAGTACAAACAATGCGTAAGGACCCACACCAACAACTTATAAAAGAATAACATAATTGTGAACCCACTATAGAAACAAGAATACATCGATGCGCGCTTAAAAATACAAATTATATTGATCTGGGGACAGGCACCCGAATATAAGGTCTCCCGAAAATTTACAAGGAAGGAACACCGCTCAGACCGATTGCGGCATTAATAAATGTACCATGTGCTACCAATTGGCAAAACACATTAGAGATATAAATAAAAGCTCTACTTCCGAGACGTACTACATCCAAAACGCTATACAACTAAAATCGAGACTGATGGACACAAAAATTGATCATGATGAGGTTCTACTATCGTTCAATGTAGTGCCACTATTTTTACAAACATTCCAATAAACTAACATAACATCGTTAACGGATAAGACTCATTAATACCAAAAAAAATAGATATAATGCACATCGGCTACAGCGATGTTTTTATCACTCCGTAGCATTTTGAAAGACGCTACCATTGATAAAAAAGTTTTCTTACTAGAACTAGTTTTTTGGCCGACCTTTTTATATGGCAGCTATTCTGTTATAATCATCCCGGGATTTTGATCAATTTTTCCAGAATTGTGTGAAAGGATATAAAACTAATATATACCAAGATTGGTGACGCTACAATGGAAAACAAAAAAGTTTTTCTCAGTAGAACTAGTTTTATAACCGACCGTTTATATGGCAGCTATATGCTATATTCATCCGATTTCAATAAATTTTTTCAGAATTGTGTGAAAGCATATAAAATTAATAAGTAATACGATTGGTGATGCTACGATGGAAAACAAAGAAGTTTTTCTCACTAGAACTTGTTTTTTGAACGACCGTTTATGTGAAGCTATATGCTATAGTCATCCGATTTTGATCAATTTTCCAAAATTGTGTGAAAGATATAAAACTAATAATAAATACCAGGTTGGTGACGCTTCGATAGAAAAACAAAAAAGTTTTCTCACTGAACTGTTTTTTTACCTGATCGTTTCTAGACAGCTATATGATATAGTTATTCGATCCGGCCGATTCCTTCAAATGTGCAGCCTATGTGTATTTAAAGACTTTTTGCAAAGTTTGGTCAAGATAGCTTTAAAACTGAGGGAGAAGATAGCATAGAAACAGACGGACGGACAGACGGATCGACGGACAGACGGACATGGCTATATAGACTCAGCTTGTCATGCTGATCAAGAATATATATAGTTTATGGGGTCGGAGATGCTTCCTTCTATGCGTTACAAACATCGTGACAATTTTAATATACCCTCTGCAAGGGTATAAAAAGTTTTTCTCACTAGAACTATTTTTTGTACCGATCGTTCCTATGGCAGCTATATGATATAGTTATCCGATCCGGCCGATTCCGACAAATGTGCAGCCTATGTGTATTTAAAGACTTTTTGCAAAGTTTGGTCAAGATAGCTTTAAAACTGAGGGAGGAGATAGCATAGAAACAGACGGACGGACAGACGGACATGGCTATATAGACTCAGCTCGTCATGCTGATCAAGAATATATATAGTTTATGGGGTCGGAGATGCTTCCTTCTATGCGTTACAAACATCGTGACAATTTTAATATACCCTCTGCAAGGGTATAAGTTTTTCTCACTAGAACTAGTTTTTTGTACCGATCGTTCCTATGGCAGCTATATGATATAGTTATCCGATCCGGCCGATTCCGACAAATGTGCAGCCTTTGTGTATTTAAAGACTTTTTGCAAAGTTTGGTCAAGATAGCTTTAAAACTGAGGGAGGAGATAGCATAGAAACAGACGGACGGACAGACGGACCAACGGACAGACGGACATGGCTATATAGACTCAGCTTGTCATGCTGATCAAGAATATATATAGTTTATGGGGTCGGAGATGCTTCCTTCGAAGCGTTACAAACATCGTGACGGAATTTTAATATACCCTCTGCAGGGTATAAAAGTTTTTCTCTAATAAGAACTATTTTTGCACCGATCGTTCCTATGGCAGCATGCTATGATTATAGTTATCCGATCCAGCCGATTCCGACAAATGTGTAGCCTATGTGTGACTTAAAACTTTTGCAAAGTTTGGTCAAGATAGCTTTTAAAACTGGATGAGGAGATAGCATAGAAACAGACGGACAGACGGACGGACGGACGGACAGACGACGATAGACGGAAATGGCTATACAGAGCTCAGCTCATCATGCTGATCAAGAATATATATACTTTTATGGGTCGGAAATGCTTCCTTCTATGGTTACAAACATCGTGACAATTTTAATATACCCTCTACAATAGTACTTATAAAACGATAAGGCAAAGCTATCTTCGACTGAGCCGAAGTTTTAATACCTTGAAAAACTTTACTCCAACTGATTTAACCTGTAAAATATATATGAGGATATAGATATCAGATAGTAAACAATTTTAAATCATTGATAATAAAATTCTGATACCATAAAAACACAATTTTTCTAGTAAATCACATTTTCCGACCGATCGGTCCTATGGCAGCTAAATACATATGGTGCTCCGATTTGATAAATTTTATCCAAAAGGCTGGAAAATCATATAAAACTAATATCTACAAGATTGTAGAGATACGATGGAAAAACAAAAATTTTCCTCACTAGAACTTGTTTTTTTGACCGAATGTTCTTATGGCAGCTATATGCTATAGTCATCCGATTTTGATAGATTTCTCCTAGTGTATAGAAGCTAAATGAAACTGATTTATACCACGATTGGTGACGTTACGATGAAAAAACAAAAGTTTTCTTACTAAGTGCTAGTTTTTGAGCAACTTCTATGGCAGCTATAGGATAGAAGTCATCCGATTTCGATAAATTTGTTCAGTATTATGTGGAAACATGTAGAACTCATATTTACTGTGTTTAGTGACGCTACGATGAAAACCAAAAGTTTTTTTTTCACTTAAGACTCCGATCCGATCCGCCCGGTTACGACATATTGGTTGCGTGGCAGCAAAAAGAAGACTCTGTGCAAAATTTCAGCTCGACAGCTTCAAAACTTTGGGACTAGTTCGCGTAGAAACAGACAGACCGACAGACAGACGGACAGACAGACGGACAGACGGACGGACGGACTGACGGACAGACGAAATTGAACTCAGCTCGACGTCCTGATGAAGAATATATATAGTTTATGGGGTCGGAAATGAATATTTCTATGCGTTACAAACTTCTGGGCAAAATAAATATACATTTTTCAAGTGTATAAAAACGAGAGCGTAAGTTGAAGTCGGCCCTGCTCGACTTCGATATACCCGTTACACAGGGGTAAGGTTGCCCAAATTGTTGGAGATATGAGGTATTTTTATACCCGCTACTCGTAGAGTAAAAAAGGGTATACTTTCCGTCAAATGTATGTAACTAAGGCAGAAGGAAGCTTTTCCGCCCCATAAAGTATATATATTCTTGATCAGCATCAATAGCCGAGTCGATATAGACATGTCCGTCTGTCCGTCTGTCCGTCCGTCCGTATGAACACCTAGATCTCAGAGACTATAATAGCTAGAGCTACCATTTTTTCAGTGTAGACTAGTTTTGTCTGCACGATCAAGTTTGTTTCAAATTTATGCCACGCCCCCTCCCGCCCCCGCAATTGGAAAAATACCTCATATCTCCCACAATTTTGGAAATAGATTGTCCTTCGAACAAAGAAAAAAAGATCAAATATCAATTAATCTTGGCTGATCAATATGATATTTTATCAGATATAATTTTTCATATCATTTTGATATTTACGTAATCGTACTAATATCAAATTGATAAGATAATAAATAAAATGAGAAAAAGGAAAGAGACAAAAATGCTATTATCGAAAACTTAGGCAAAAATATAAATAGTCCCTTAGATTGCTTTGCACGCGTGCGGTGGCTCACTGCGTTGAGACGTCATTCCATTCGTGTAAAGTGCGAGATCCCGGGTTCGATCCCCAGACAGGTAATGTTTGTGTTAACTAACAAAAATGTTTAAATTTCTTTGCTTTCCAAACGGCTATGGCGCTAATATTACATAATCATTAAAATTCTGAGCGGGGAATAATATATATAATATAACTAACTTATAACTTATATAACATTATATGACTAGCCAGCCATTTTCTAATATTTTTTTTTTATTAAAAAATTCCACTTGATCTTAAACATATCATTTTGATATGATCGAAAATATCAGTTTGATATTTTCGAACAGGTCAATTTCATCTGCATCTTATCGGCTTTTTTTTTTATATGAAAAAATGTCATATTGAGTCCCAGATCATATCATTTTTTTTTCTGTGTGACATATATTTTAATCATCATTACCTATGATACGCCATACATCATTTCCCGATCAGATGAGCTATAGTAGAGCGTTGCCTCCCCCGCAATTTGGAAAAAAAACTCATATCTCCACAATTTGGGCATAATGTGATCTAATAAAATATTCTTAAATAAACCTAACCCTGAGTAACGGATATATCAAAGTCGAGCACGGCCGACTTCAACTTACACTCTGGTTTTTTTGTTTTGCCTTATTATTATAACTTGGACATTCCCCTTTCATCCCCTTAAAACCATTTTCAAATATTCGAAATAGTTTAGCAGATATATCCATATATATTTTAGTGGATCAATTTTCTTGCTAACGTTAGTATTTTCTACGTTTTTGACCTGGTAGCCATGATTGCGCCAGTTCTACTAAACCGATTTTGATCAGCCATGTTGCAATCGAACCATAATTGTTATAGTTCTGGCCCGTACCGCAATCAAGGGGAACAATATTTTTTTACTATAATTTTACACAAAACTACAAAAAAACGAGAAGGCAAAGCTAACTTCGACTGTGCCGAAAACTTTACTCCAACTGATTTAACTGGGAAAATATATATAGGATAAAGATATCAGATATTTATAATTTTTAAATCATTGATAATAAAAATTTAATGCCATAAAAAAATTTTTTTAGAAAACACATTTTCCGACCGATCGGTCCTATGGCAGCTATATGCTATAGTCATCCGATTTTGATAATTTTTTTTTCAAAATTATGTGAAAGCATATAAAACTAATAAATAACAAGATTGGGGACGCTACGATAAAAACCAAAAAAGTTTTTCTCACTAGAAGTACTTTTTTGACCGTCCGTTTATATGGCAGCTATATGCTATAGTCATCCGATTTTGTTAAATTTTTTCAGAATTGTGTGGAAACATATAAAACAAATATATACCACGATTGGAGACGCTACGATGGAAATCAAAAAAGTTTTTCTCACAAAGACTTATTTTTCGACCGATCGTTCCTATGGCAGCTATATGCTATAGTGATCCGATTTTGATACATTTTTCCAGAATTATGTGGAAGCATATATAGCAGTAAAAAGAAGACTCTGTGCATTTTAGCTCGATAGCTTTAAAATTGAGAGACTAGTTCGCGTAGAAACAGACAGACGGACAGACAGACGGACAGACGGACAGACAGACAGACGGACAGACGGACGGACGGACAAGCGGAAATGAACTCAACTCGTCGTCCTGATCAAGAATATATATAGTTTATGGGCAAAATTAATATACACTTTTCAAGTGTATAACGAGAGCCTAAGTTGAAGTCGGCCCTGCTCGATTTCGGTATAACCGTTACTCAGGGTAACATTTTAATTGCATTGCATTAACATTTTTAATTGCGAAAAATACAACACAAACGCATTCGTTTGCATCTGGTTTGTTGTTGTTTTTGACTATCTCCCCCGCCTCATTTGTTGTTGCTTCCGTATGCACTCGTCCATAACTTCAGTGCTCTTCGTCGCGTGGACTCTAGTGCTTACGCTTCAGTGCCTGTGCCGTTCGTTTGTGGTGCCCTTCACCTCCCTGCCCAAGCTATCTGCAATTATTATGTCTTTTTGATATATTTTGTCAAGTGCGTTTGCTGTGTCGTTTTGACTTCCCCGCTTACTCCGCTGGATCGCCTGGATTAACGCTCCCGTTGGATTTGATCTGCCTGCTCTTAATTTTGCTGCTGCACAGTGGTTGTGAAGCATTTCCTAAAATCTATAACTTATCATCAGTATGAATGTTCCTTGTACTATGAAGAAATGCGAGTTTGGTGGTCATATATCTGGTGATATGTACCTCATATGCTGGCTTTGCTCCAATGGTGCTCATATCAAATGCGCAGGCCTAACTGGTTGTATTAATGATATGATTTCTAAACGTATTGGATTAACCTGGACCTGCTTGGAATGTCGTGAAATTGAAAATGAGATGAGTACCTTTATGCGAGATGCGCATTGGATTTAAGGATGTTCACTCGGAATTTCTTAAACTTAGCGATATGTTTCTGGGGTTGGAATCACAATTTCTCGGCCTAAAACTGCTCAGAGGAGTCACCAAAAGGAAAAAGTGGGTTCTCACAGTTTTTTCTGCCAATCTGCTATGTGCCTCCTCCTGGCTCTCCCTGCGAATCCCTTACCGCTTGAATCCTTTTTCGACTCCTACGGGTGTCCCAGCTTACCCGTATACTGTTCCTACAACAGCTGCTTCAACTGCTTTGGACTACCGCCCATTAGTTGCTACTGTGGATGAGGCGTCGGTATCCCTAGCCATCCCAATGGAGTGTCGTCTATTGGCTTGGGTGACACTAATGGTATAGTGTCCCTGGCCCCCAGCTTCCGCTGCCTCCCCTCCCTCCTGCCTCTCTTCATCTTGCTGAGCTGTCCGCAACTGGTCCTGCTAAAGCACGTTGATGCCGTTCCTAGTGCTGCTGAGTTGGGCGCTGCTTGCCCTACTGTAGTACGAGCTACAGCTGCTACTGCAGATCCCACAGCTTGCTCAATTACTACTGCCCCTTCATGCTCCGGAGCTCGAGCTTCTGCTGTCACGAAAATATTTCTTCTTTTAAAATTTATTTGCCCGACTCTTTTATTGATAAAGTGCTTGAACCATCTTTCTGGCCTGAGCACACTTATTCAGCCCTCTCTACCAATGAAACGGAGAAACGTAATTCCTCCACTGTCAGGGATTTGAAAAAATCAAAAAAATCAAAAAACTCAAAAAACTGATTTCGTTCTTCTCGCTTTGTTACCAAAACGTTAATAGCCTGCGTGATAAACTAAGCACTCTCTTTACCAATAGCTATACTTTTACACAGGATGCGATTGCATTATGTGAGACTTCTTGGTGCTGATATATCTAATTGCGAGATTCCAACAGACCAGTATTTCATATACTGGTTTGATCGTCCTATTCGTCGTGGTGGTGGAGCATCGATGCCGTTAACGCAATTTGGACTTCCGAACAAATTTCGTGTGACCTTCCACTCGATATACAGAATTTATGCCGTTAAAGTTCGCACACTTAACTCTTATATTTTTATTACATGTTCTTACATTCCCTCCTGCCTCTGATGTTTCAATTTATTTAAAATCATGCTGCTGAAATACAACGATTGCGTCTCTTCTAAGTGATCGTGATCGTCTTGTGGTCGCTGGTGATTTTAATATCCCCTTTTATAAAATGGTCAACGTAAAATAACTCTAATGAACTTTACCCATCTGTGCAAAATGATTTTATTGATCAGATGGCTGAACTTTCTCTTGGTCAGATAAATTCAGTAAGGAATAGTATGCATAGATTACTTGACCTCGTCTTTGTGAGTGATATTCCTAGTACTGTTGTATCAAGGGTACCACCGCTTTCCATCCCAGAGGATGTCTATCATCCTAGTTTACAGGTTGACTTAGAGTTAGAGACTTCATGCAACCCTGTTCTCCCAGTGCAGGTCTCTAATTCGTACTGCTTGGCAAGGTCGATTTCTCTTCCCTTAATGAGGTGCTGCTTGGTTGTGATTGGTCCTCTCGGCACATTGAGGATGCTACCAAGGCCTTTTATGATATCTTGCATGCCGCTTTTCAAGATATTGTCCCTCTTAGTACTCCTCTTTCTCCTTCAAAGGCACCTCCCAGTTTACAAGACATTTGTCGAACTTAAAGAACATCAAGAGTCGTTTGTACAAGAAATTTTTTTCAGCGCTGCTACTCCTCTTCATCTCCCAATTTCGGTTGCTTCTGCTTTACCCATATCCTAATAAACAGTCAAGTGGCATTTATATCCCAGTTTTGAATGCAGAAACCCTGCTTTCAGCCTTCGGTCCCTTAAGCCATCCTTTTCCCCTAGGCTGACAGTGTCCCAAGTTGTGTTTTGAAATATGCGCAGATTCTTCTATGCCAGCCCCCTTTTAGCCCCCGCACAAGAAAGTGGGAGGCGCGAGCATAGCTAACATCGAGGAAACAAACACACCGAGCCCACAGAGAGCGCGCACACCAAAAAAGCTTAGCAGAGCGGAGCGGAGAGCGGCTGATCCGCTGTAAACAAGAATGCTTGTTTATTTCTGCTGATCCCAGTTTGTTTATGCTTTTTGTGGCGTTCAGTGAGGCAAATAGGAAGTTTGAAAAAAATAATAAGTTAAATTATTATTTTTCTCTTATGTATTTTAGGAATGCTAAACTCAAAAAATAAATTATTTGACTTTTTCTTAGACTTTGTCTTTGCTCTTAATTTTCTTCTCTGGTCTTATATCTAAACTCCAAAACTCAGCAAAAAAAAAAGCAAAGCTCAAAAAATTTCAAATATACTGGTAAAATAGTCAAATTTGACTCTAAGTACTTTCGTATGTAAAAAAAAAAAAACAGTTATTTGTTTCTAATGTTCAAATTTTTGCGTACAACTAAAATTGATGTTAATTTTTTCGGTTTTAATTGGAAAATTAATTAATTATGTAGATTTGCCATTCTCCCGTTCTCGAAACAAACAGTTAGATCCTTCTCACTTTGACATCCTCAAAGACACCTTTTTTATATCATTCTCTAGTTAATTAGCTGTAATCAAAAGTTTGTAAAATCGTTCTCGTATATTGATCAAATTTTATCTGATGTTCCCGAATTTTAGTGGATATATTTTTAATATTATGTCATAATTCTATAATTTTTTTTTACGATTTGTAAATTTTAAACTCATTTCAATGGGAGATTTCCGTCGCACTCGTGAAGACATATTTATTTGTAATTACAGATATTTCAAAAAATCAAATGCAAAGCTGTAAACAAAAAAAAGTTGTAAATTGAAGAAAACGTTATCCAAATTAAGAGAAGATAGTCTGTTATGAAACTGATTTGTTTTCTTATAATAATGCATTAGTTAAAACAAACTAGCAACACTAGGGTGCATCAGCTCTTCGCTTTCTATCCGCTCTCTGTGTGCGGTGCATACAAAGCTGAGCATAGCTTACTCGCTGAAAGTGGATGAGCTGTGCTCCGCTCCGCTCTCTGTGTGCGGGGGCCTTAAAGCTGTTTAATCTTTCGTTAGAACTTGGTGATTTCCCACGTTTCTGTAAGGAATCTTATATAATTCCAATCCACAAAAAGGGTCCCAAGTCGTATATTGAAAACTACAGGGGTATCTCAAAAGCTATCAGCCATTCCTAAGCTGCTTAAAATGATGATCACATCTCAATTACAGCATTTTTGTCGCCCAATTATTTCGCAACTCAACATGGTTTCGCGAAAAAACGGTCTATCAGTACAAATTTGCTTGAATTCTCAACTCTGGTCAATATGGGGTTTTTAACTAAGTTGCCAAACCGATGTGGTAAATACTGATTTTAGCAAAGCTTTCGATTCCGTCAACCATGGCCTTCTTCTCACATAAGCTGCAGTTTTGGGTTCCCACCGATTTTCTGAATTGATTAAAGCTTATTTGATTGATCGGTGCCAGCGTGTCAGATTTAACTCGGTGCTTTCCACATCCAAAGTAAAGCAATGGGGGGGTTACCCATTATAAGAGGAGTTTTTTTATTTATTTATCAATGACATTCCACATGCCTTATCTTACTGTCATGTGCTAATATATTTGATTTTGATTTGATTTCTCTCGATTTTAGACCCTGTGGAAAGTGCATTATGGCGTGCTGCAAAAAGTCCTGCACAAATAAAGATGCAAGTGATTCGAGCAATTTCGGTTTGTAACCTGTTGGTTGGGCGATCACTCTGATGCATATTAAATGTGCAGGATTAAGTGGACGTGACCTTGACAAGGTTTATTCCCCTAAAAGGCTGCGGTGCCCTCGAAATGGTCTTGCCCTACATGCACTGACATTCAATTCAATTTTCGCGTATGTATAACAGCGTGAAAATAGTTTTGATTAACTGCACAAAGTGTACAAGCAACTTTCAAGCGAGTTTAGCTCCAGTTCTGAGTTGCTTAGTCAATTCAAATTCGAGTCGGCATCGATGCGTCGGTTGACAATTTTTATTCCTGGTGAATCGCCCCAACCTCCTCCATCGTTGCCAAGCACTCCCTTGAATTTTGACTTGTCGCCAACAATTCCTTTGTCTGCCTCTCCAGGAAACTTGCTGGATGTTTCACCCTTACCCTCCCTGATACAACCTACTAACGACTTGTCCAATGCACCATTAGATAGGTCTGTTAATTCGCTAATAGTGCCTTCCGAACCTCAAGACAATGTTTTAGGTTCCGCTTCTATTTCTCCTCAGCCTCCCATTCTTAAAGTTGTAGCTCCTCGTAGACAAGTTTTTGTGTCTAGGTTGTCTCCCGAAACTACTTGCGAGTCAATTGCAGCATACATTGCTCACAAATCCTCAGCAAGAGTTTATATTTCGCAGTTTAGTTTGTCCGGAAAATTTGTCCTTCCGAGCCAATTATATGTGACCCAAAATTTTGGCCGCCACTACTTATTGTTAACGTACAGGCAAAGAAATCGCAGGATAATGCCTGTCAGCTTGCCCTCTAACAGTTTTGGGGCACAAGTTGCCTCTAATAGTGCTCCCAAAAACTAGTCCAGTCCTCCGTTCTTAGTATCGTCTATCAAAATGTTAGGGGTCTTTTGTCCAAACTTACCTCTTTATTTTTGAATAGCGCATCATTTGATTTTGACATTATTTAATTTTCAGAGACCTGGTTAAATCCCTCCGTTTCTGATTGTGAAATATTGTCAAATGATTATATTGTTTACCGTCGTGATCGACAGGCTCGCCGAGGTGGAGGTGTTATGATAGCAGTAAAATCTAACCTTCGGTCGGAATGCATTTCTGTAAATGTGCCTGACGATGTTGAATTTGTTGTCGTTAAGGTAACTTTTAATTCCTTTTCTGTATTCATTTCTTGTTTCTAAATCCCTCCTTCTTCCGATATTCAAGTATATATGCATAAAATATATTTTTACTCAATTACGAGACATTGATTATATGGTTGTTGTTGATGATTTTAACTTGCCAAACATCGCATGGTCAAATCTTAATTGGTCAACTTATCTTGTACCATCTGCACAGCATGATTTTTAAACTCGTTTAACAGCGTGAAAAAGAGTTTTGATAAACTGTACAAAGTGTCCAAGCAACTTTCCATCGAGCTTAGCTCCAGTTATGAGTTGCTTAGTCATTAAAATTCGAGTCGCCACGATCGTCGGTTGGAGCCGCAAATTGTGCCACCGCCTATTCTGGAATCCCGTAACCTCCTCCATCGTATCAACACTCCCTTGATGACGCGCAACAATAGCTTGTCGCCTCCAGGAAACTTTGGAGTTTCACCCTTACTCTGTCCCTACGTACGTCTGTCCAATCACATGTCTGTATGAACACCTAGATCTCAGAGACAATATAAGAGGTTTGTCTAGTCTCTAGCCTCCCATTTTTCAGTTTAGTCTCGTAGACAATTTTTTGTGTCTAGGGTCAAGCAGATCAAGTTTGTTTATATCTCGCAGTTTAAAAATAGTTTTTTGCGACCTTCTAGACATAGCTTCTAATCATCATTAGGCTATTCGAAGAATCCGCCAATACATCAAAATTTTGGCCGATCAGACGAACGTTAGTACGAGTTCCGGCCCCGCAATCTGCAAAATAGCCTCAGATTCTCCCACAATTTTGGGGCCAAAACATTGTTAAAAACTATCTAGTCATATATTCTTAATCATCAATACGTCTATCGATCCACACTTACATCTTTATTTTTGAATAGCGATCAACGATTTTGACATTATTTAATTTCCCGCCCGAATTTGAAAAATACCTCCGATCTCCGATGGGAAATATTGTCAAATGGATTGTAATCTGTCGAACCTTCGAGAGGTAGGTTTTAATAGCAGTGAAATTACCTATCGGTCCGCACATACTGTAATTTTCCTGATCATGTTGAATTTGTTGCCGTTAAGTAACTTTTAATTCCTTTCTGTATTCATTTCTGTTCTAATATACTCACCTATCTTCCGACAATTTGTGCCATCTAATAAAATATTCTTTAAAAGACCTTAATTATATGGTTGTTGTTGGTGATTTAACTGCCAAACATCGCATGGCCAAATCTTAATGGGTCAACTTATCTTGTACCATCTCAAGTTTTAGATTGTTTGCTTGATCTGTCTTTGTATCAAATAAATTCAGTTCCAAATCATTTAAACAAATTGTTAGATCTTGTTTTTGTCACTGACAGTTCTAATGCTGTTGTCTCTAGGTCTTCCCCCTAACACTACCCGAGGATTCTTACCATCCTACATTAGAAATATCTCTAACAAATCCTGGTTTTACCCCTTCATATTCAATGACTTTAGTAAAACCTCGTCGATGCTTCCGTAAAGCAAATTTTACCCAGCTTTATCAACTTATTTGTTCAAAAGATTGGTCTCCTTTATACAATGCAGTTGACATTGAAGTCGCTGTTACCTTTTTTTATGACTCTATTAATTCTCTCTTTGATATTTCTGTTCCAAATAGTGTTGCTTCTTCTGAGTCTCTTCAACCCCCTTGGTACTGTCCTAAGCTTTCTAATTTAAAAAATATTAAGTCTAGATGTTTTAAAAAGTATAAAAAAACTGGTTCTAATCATGACTTTTCTAAATACTCGATTGCCAAGTCAAACTTTACCCTTTTAATTCTCAATGCTATAAGAATTATCTTGCTCGTTGTAAAATTCAATTCGCACAAGACCCTAAACAATTTAACAAATTTGTTAACTCTAAGCGTAAAAATTCGACTTTACCTTCTTCATTCTCTTTACGTAACCAAAAGGCTAGCAACGATTCCGCTGCCGTGGACTTATTCGCTGACTTTTTTCAATCAACTTACTCCTCTGTCCCTTTTAATAACAAATCTTATCCTTATGACATTTCTTCTTCAAACTCTTTAATGCTCCCATAATTACTGAATCTTCTCTACTTTCATATTTGAAATCTCTAAAGTCTTCATACTCTCCTGGACCTGACAACATCCCTAGTTGTGTCCTCAGAGAGTGTTGTAATTCCATATGCAAACCTTTACTAAAGCTTTTTAATCTATCGCTTGACTCTACTATTTTTCCAAATCTTTGGAAAGAATCCTTCATTATTCCTCTTCACAAAAAGGGTGGAAAATCAGATATCTCCAATTATAGAGGTATCGCCAAATTATCTGCTATTCCTAAGTTGTTTGAAGAAATTATAACCTCTACATTGCAGCATTACTGCAAATCGGTTTTGTCACCTTTCCAGCATGGATTTGTAAAGAGTCGGTCAACTACGACCAATTTGCTTGAATTCACATCATTAGTTAACGATGGATTCCTTATGAAATGCCAAACTGATGTCATCTACACTGACTTCAGTAAGGCTTTTGACTCCGTGAACCATGATCTCCTCCTCCTTAAGCTTGATCGTATTGGATTTCCCTCCCCTTTTCTTTTTTTGGATCTCTTCATATTTAAAAGATAGAACTCAAAAAGTTCTGCTCAGATCTAATATTTCAAAACCTGTCTACGTAACATCCGGTGTACCTCAAGGAAGCCACCTCGGTCCCTTGTTTTTCACTCTTTTTATTAATGACTCCCCTCGACTATATCTCATTCTCGGATACTTATGGTATGCCGATGACGTTAAACTCATTTTATCTTACAACGACCCGATGCATTCTATTAGGTTGCAAGATGATTTAAACTCGCTTCATTTTTGGTGCTTGGTTAATCATTTATTTCTTAATTGCGCAAAATGTATGTTTATGTCTTTTCATCGTTGCAAACCTTCGCTAGTTTCCTATTCGATTGGCAATGAACCCTTGTAACGAATATCAACTGTCGTTGATCTTGGAGTTATTTTTGATTGCAAATTAAGCTTTAATGATCTTATATCCTGTATAGTTAATAAGGCGAATGGTGTACTTGGATTCATTAAGCGTTGGTCGAAGGAATTTAATGATCCCTATACAACAAAAGTTCTTTTCACATCTTTAGTTCGCCCGGTGCTTGAATACTGCTCATTTGTCTGGTGTCCGCAGTATAAAAAGCATATGGATCGTATTTAGTCTGTCCAAAAGCAATTCTTGCTTTTGCCCTCCGCGGCTTAAATTGGGATCCCAACCTTCGGTTGCCATCGTATTCTAGTAGGCTTTTGCTTATTGACCTTTCGTCTTTGGCTAACCGTAGAACAGTCTTAGGCGTTCTTTTTTTCACAACTTAATTATCATTATTGGTGATATAGACTCTTCTGAACTCTTAGGTCGTCTTAACTTCTCTATTCCTTCTAGACCAACCAGATACTATTTGCCTTTAATCTTGCCTAGATGCACAACCGACTACGCACAGCACAACCGTTTTCGGGTTTTATGTCAAAATTATAATGATGTTTATCACCTGCTCTCAACAGAACTCTCTCTCTTTTCCATAAAGTTATCTCTTTTTGCACATCTCCGGCAAAGTCTCTGACCACATCCAGCAGGAGCAGGGGCCTTAGCTTGCCGGACCGGCTAATAAATATTCCCCCACCGGGTCAGAGATTTTCCGGATGATTTAATTCATTTAATTCATCTTTATTTTAGCTTATATTTATTTTATTTTTATTATATTTAATTTAATTTAATTTTTTCCTTTTTTTTAATTTTTTTAATTTTAAATTTTATTTTCATTATTGTTTTATTTTATATTATTTTTGTTCATTCTATAATATTGTTTATTTACTGTTTGTGTTTATGATTTTGTAAACATATTTTTTAAGCCTCCTCTTTTTCTTTTTCCTCACTATTCTCTTTTCGACTTCTTAGTTCATTAAGCCTTTTATAACGTATTCAGTTTTTCTTTTTTTTGGTTGACAGCCACCATTTGTCGACTTTTATTTCAACAAATAAACAAATAAACAAATATGCAGATGATCTTAATCTTTGTATGTCATATGATGACCCGGTGTCACCTCTATTATTGCAATGGGACTTAAATTGTCTTAATAATTGGTGCTTGCTTAATAATCTTCCACTCAATAAGGATAAATACATGACTTTCCATCGTATTACACCTTATTTGTATGACTATACAATT
Source organism: Lordiphosa mommai (assembly GCA_018904225.1). Lineage (NCBI taxonomy): Eukaryota > Metazoa > Arthropoda > Insecta > Diptera > Drosophilidae > Lordiphosa > Lordiphosa mommai. Next base: position 97,955 of record JAEIFT010000632.1, on the reverse strand, counting down.
GATGATATTTCATTGGAGCGCATCTATTCAGTTAACGATTTGGGTATAAAATTCGTGCCTAAGTTATGCTTCACTTTCTTGCGAAATGCCCACTTCTAGGAGAAATTCGACAGGCACATCTGGGAAGTTTCACAATCACTCCAAAAAATGCCTTTGATTTGCTTAACGGTAATTGGTCATAGATCAAGCTAGGAGCCTACTTATCAATAACGGTGCTTTAAGCCACTAGTAACCCCTCTTGGCTAGCCATGAAGCCCGATTGAATGATGTTCAGGTACACATCGGCTCCAAGTACCAGACAAATGTGCACGCTGGAAGATGGAACTTTTCATCAGTATGCCTGAGCCCATCGTATCTTGAGACTACACCCTTGCTCAGCGCTCGTATGAGGTATTCGGTTTCGTAGCTGTGGAACCATTCTCAAGACAACCTTCAAACGAAAGTCAGCTTTTGTCTGGGAACGGATGACCGCAGTGCAAATCTTCTCACCACCCACGCTGTTGGCAGGAAGGCGGTATGACATTGCCAGGGACTTATCAATTGAGCTAATCAATGCGCAAGAATCAATAAGAGCTCTGGTGTCAAATGTCTTTCTCCTGTATCAACCAACACTGAGGCCGTTGGCAACACCGTAGTGCTTTTGTGCTGCAAAAGCATGGCGAGGAAAGGAGAATTAGCTGACGATCCTGCATGGAACCATTCCTCAAGCAATTAAAGTTACTTATTTCGGCGTTACTAGACAGGCGGCTCACCTGGCGGAAATACATCGAAGCCGAAAAACCCATCAAAAACTAAAAGTGTGAATTGGTGCAAAGAAATTTTGAAAAAATATAATCGCGGTGTTTCAAAAAACCATTATAAGATCGCCACAGGTCAAGAATCATAGATCTATGCTCATGAGCCCGAAACAAAACTGCAATCATCCGTGTGGTTCTTCGAAGACGAGCCAATTAAATCCAACGAAAGTCGTTCGTGGAAGAAGCACTTCGAAGCAAATGGTCGCCTGTTTCTTCGGTAAAACTGGTCAGTAAGACTGTTCCGCTTGAGCAACTTAGGAAGGTCATTTCTGAGTGGTACACCACAATTTGATTACCTGAAGTCTTCGGAGAAATTCGAAAAACGAACAAGAGAAGACAGATCATTGTGTACCATGACAATGCGAGCTCTCACTCATCAGCTCACACCAGCGCCTTTTTGACCGCCCAAAACGTAGAATTGAAGGGTCGTCCGCCGTACAGCCCTGACTTGGCGCCCAATGACTTCTTTTTATACCCGTTACTCGTAGAGTAAAAAGGGTATACTAAGTTCGTACAAATGTATGTAACAGGCAGAAGGAAGCATCTCCGACCCCATAAAGTATATATATTCCTGATCAGCATCAATAGCCGAGTCGATATAGACATGCCCGTCTGTCCGTCCGTCTGTATGAACACCTAGATCTCAGAGACTATACGAGCTAGAGCTACCATTTTTCCAGTGTAGACTTGTATCTTCTGCACGCAGATCAAGTTTGTTTCAAATTTTCGCCACTCCCCCTCCCGCCCACGCAATATGAAAAAAACCTCATATCTCCCACAACTTTTGAAAATAGATTGTTCGAACCTTCTAGACATATATTTTAATCATCATTACCTATCGATCCGCATCATTTCCGACTAGATGAACGAAAGGAGAGTTGCCACCCACGCAATTTGGAAAATACCTCCATATCTCCCACAATTTTGAAGAGAAATTACTGTTAAATCATTACCTATCGATCAGCCATACATCATTTCCTGATCAGATGAACGATAGAAAAGTTCCGCGCCCCCGCAATTTGAAAAAATCCTCATATCTCAACCACTTTGAAAATAAATTGTTCGAACCTTCTTGACATATATTTTAATCATCATTACCTATCGATCAGCCGTACTTCATTTTCCGACCAGATGAACGATAGAGAGTTGCCACCCACGCAATTTGGAAAATACCTCATATCTCCCACAATTTTGAAGATAGATTATTCGAACCCTCTAGACATATATTTTAATCATCATTACCTATCGATCCGCCACATCGTTTTCCGACCAGATGAACGATAGGAGAGTTGCACCCACGCAATTTGGAAAATACCTCATATCTCCCACAATATTGAAGAGAAATTACTCGAACCCACTAGACATATATTTTAATCATCATTACCTATCGATCCGCCATACATCATTTCCTGATCAGTTGAACGATAGAAAAGTTCCCGCCCCCGCAATTTGAACGAGAAGGCAAAGCTAACTTCGACTGTGCCGAAGTTTTAATACACTTGAAAAACTTTACTCCCACTGATTTAACCGGTAAAATATATATAGAATATTGATATCAGATATTTAAAATTTTTAAATCATTGATAACAAAAATTTGATACCATAAAAAAATCTTTTCTTAGTAAAACACATTTTCCTACCGATCGGTCCTATAGCAGCTATTTGCTATTGTCATCCGATTTTGATAAATTTTTTCAAAATCATGTGAAAGCATATAAAACAAATATATACCAATATTGGGGACGCTAGAAAACAAGAAAGTTTTTCTCACTAGAAGTAGTTTTTTGACCGGCCGTTTCTATGGCAGCTGTATGCTATAGTGATCCGATTTTTATACATTTTTGCAGAATTATGTGGAAGCATATAAAACTAACATATACCAAGATTAGGGACGCTACGATGGAAAATAAAAAAGTTTTTCTAACTAGAACTAGTTCTTAGACCGATTGTTCCTATGGCAGCTATATGATATAGTCATCCGATCCGGCCGGTTCCGACATATTAGTTGCGTGCAGTAAAAGAAGACTCTGTGCAAAATTTCAGCTCGATAGCTTTAAAACTGAGAGACTAGATTCAGAAACAGACAGACGGACAGACAGACGGACAGACAGACGGACAGACAGACGGACAGACGGACAGACAGACGTACAGACAGACGGACGGACAGACAGACAGACGGACAGACAGACGGACAGACAGACGGACAGACAGACGGACAGACAGACGGACAGACAGACTGACAGACAGACGGACAGACAGACGGACAGACAGACGGACAGACAGACGGACAGACAGACGGACAGACAGACGGACAGACAGACGGACAGACAGACGGACAGACAGACGGACAGACGGACGGACGGACAAGCGGAAATAAACTCAGCTCATCGTCCTGATCAAGAATATATATAGTTTATGGGGTCGGATAATATTTCTATGCGTTACAAACTTCTGGGCAAAATTAATATACACTTTTCAAGTGTAAAAATATTCTTAAATAAACCTTACCCTGAGTAACGGGTATATCGAAGTCGAGCAGGGCCGACTTCAACTTACGCTCTGGTTATTCCTGCACATTAAGGGAAAAATGCGTGGTCAACGATTTTCGTCGCCAGATGATGCTGTTGAAGAGTTTAAAAACCATGTTTTAGAGGTGTCTCAATCGGAAAAAGTTCTTCGACAATTGGTTTGAGCGCATGCAAAGGTGTATACATATTGCTGAGAATACTTTGAAATACAATTAAACCATTTATGATCATAAATTTACGCGTTTTCATTATTAGGCCAGAAATATATATAGCAACCAACGTACTTATCCGAGGGTCTTCACCCATGCATCATGACCGAGGGCTTTGAAAAGGCGACAAGGCTATGGACAAGGCTCTGGAAGTCCTCGACCAGGTCAAGGTGCCCGTGGAGATCAATAAGAAGAATCTTATGGAGATTGCCAATACCAGTCTGAAGACAAAAGTCCATCCGGCTCTGGCCAATGATGCTTTGCTGGTCATACCCAAATCCTTAATTGCTGCTCGATCATTGCCAGCAATTTGCTGCTTGTGGATGGGGCGAGCGCGCATTTCAAGCTTCATGGGCTAGTAGAGTCGGTTTGCGATTACACAAGATCATAATTTACTTTCTCACCCGCATCGAAATGATATGGTATTCACACACACCACATTTAATCCCAAAATGTATTTCCTACTTTTTATAACTAATGTTTAATTAATACTAAAATCCAATGGTTTAAAAAAAATAAAATGAATTAAAATTTTTTTAGCTTTGCTTAGGCTAAGCTGCACACTACGCTGACGGTGACGCCGCAGCGGAGCAGCGGGCTTTTATGTTTACATATTTATATCGCTAGCATTGGCTGCTGAGAGCCTGAGAGAGTTGTATGCGTGTACATATGTACACTGTACATATATATGTGGCTTTGTTGGTCAATTGTGCTGACACTTTATACCTGAGTTGGTGATCGAATAACATTTGCACCCGAAGACTGTTTTGGGTCTTGTGATTACTTGGTGTTACTTTATGTATTGCAACTTAGTGTTACAGTATGTACTCGATATATGAACATGCTACAATTCCGTTAAAGACGAAATAGCCAAAAAATCGAACCTAGACAAAAGTTCGAGAAACAACTCACAAAAAACTCATTTCAATGCATGCATTCAAATTTAACGTCCGTTTTTAAGTTTTCTCGCTTAAAAGCGTCTGCTGTTGAATTTAAGCACTACCCCAAAAAAACTGACTACAGATGTTTGCTTGTCTTTGTTACTTTCGTTACTTTGCAGTTGCCAACTGTTTAAGGTATTGATTCCATGGAAAGGCATTTTGCAAACCTTAAGTCTCTAGCAAAGGCTGCTGAAGATTATACTGGGAAGTCTATTAAGCAGTGTCTGGATAGCCATTTTTTGGTGCGAGTGCCAAGTAAACTCAACGACCTGTCCTCGGTCTAGAAAATTGTCTAATAACTATTAGAAAGGTCGCCAAACACATTACAAAACATAATAGAGCAGACACGTTGTCTGTTTTGTAAACGAAACTAGGCAAAAGTTGCAAGAAACAACGCACCAAAGATAGCTTGAAGTTTGCTCGCTTAAAAGCGTCTGCTTTTGAGCTTAAGCACTAAACTAAAAAAGCTGACTACAGAAGTTTACTTGTCCTTGTAACTTTCAATAATTCCATCTGTTAAAGGTATTGATTGCATTTTTGGACGTTGCCGTACAATGCCTACGTTCAAGTGGGCCAAGCGACACAAAGTCGAAGCTTGTTAAGCGTGAACCCCAGGCACAATAGCAGCCCACATCCCCTCCATACTCAAGAATTGGACGGACAAGAGAAGTATAATGAATTTTGGTCGTATAAACCAGGGCTGCAAACCCGGGAACCGAACTCCATTGGAAATAATCACGAAAACCCGAACCTGAACCTTACCCTGTTTTCTAATTGATGGGGTTCGGTTCTAAAAGACACAGAATTTATTTCTTGCTTTGATGTTAAAAAAATATTTCATAATTATGAACAAAAATGTATTCATTCATGTATTGACGGCGACACTTTTCCCGTTTGCTACAAAAGACTGGACAAAATTACACAACCTCAAGCAAGGGAATTCAATTTGCATCTGAAACCGTATTTCTGGGTATTATTTTGTTCGTATGGAGATGCAACGGCACGCTGAATACTAGGGAAAGTTGTACGTCATTTAAGTTTCTTAATTTTTCTAACCAAGTCACAATTAAAATACTTTTAGCATTTCACTCTCACAATATGCCAGTCAAAGCCGTGCCGTGGCGGTCCCATTCTTGGAAAAAATAGCTCTGACTGGAATTCTCGGAAATGAACGTGTTCGGCCACACTATAAGTTAGGGATGAGACATACCGGCGTATCTGTGATTAAGTCACTATCACTGGCAATCATCAAATCACAGTGGCTGCATATAAAAAACAACAGTGTGATTTGGTGACTACAAGCTCACTGTCACTTAATCACGGATACTCCGATAAAAGGTCATCTCTATTTATAAGCAAAAGTGGCCGTGTTTTGTGCAGGTTTCATGGCCACAAAAAAGCACATCAGTTTCAGGAACCCCACTACTGTGAAAGAGATATGACTTTTTGCTGAGAGCAAGTTGGCAGTATCAGCTGAAGTCTTCTAAGCATACATACAATGTCTGATTGTCTTGTCAATCTAGAGCAGATCATTTATGTGCTTGACTGCCAAAACCTGCAGCAGTTTATAAGGCATCTCTTCTTCAAACTCTATTAAATTATTTATTATGTATAATATATAAAATTCAATTTGAACCCGAACCTGAACTGGAACCTCGGTTCTCAATTTAAAGGGAACCGATTGTGGAACTGAACCCTTAGCGTAGGGTAAGGGTTCGAACCCCGAACCGAACCCCAGTCAAAATTAAAGGGGTTTGCAGCCCTGGTTCAAATATTTGAGTTCATTTAAGCAAATCAAAATTATATATGTAGTTAATTCTTCATCCGTTGCCGAAGGATGAGCAACCACTGCAGACGTACCATATCGATTTTTGGGACCTCTGGTGTCGACGCATAAACAATATAAGCACATACTGGCAGTTATAGACAGTTTTACCAAATTTTGCTGGCTATATCCGACTAAATCGACTTCAGCAAAAGATGTTATATCAAGACTTGAAGAGCAGAGTAAGGTGTTTGGTAATCCGGTACAAATCATTTCATTGCCAGTCAAAGCTGTGCTGTGGCGGTCTCATTCTTGGAAAAAATAGTTCTGACTAGAATTATTGGAAATTGTGTATAAAGGTGTTCGGTCACTCTATAAGACATTCTGGCGAATCTGTGTTGGGCACTGTCACGGGCAATCATCAAATCACACAGTGACTGCATATTTAAAGTATCAGTGTGATTTGAATAATTTTTATTTTATTTATTTGTAAGTAAGTTTAACAATGTTCAGTCAAACATATAAATAGCAGTAGTTAAAAACAACTGTTAATAAAACCCGCGTTAGCAGCTCTGACCCGATGGGACTAATTTATTGGCCAATGCCAGCTATGGTCCTTCTCACAGCAAGGGTGGTCAAAGTGCATTAGCAGGTGTACATCAATTTATGTTAGGTACGAAATTAATGAGTTTTTTACATCCAAAGTCGAGAAATGCATTGAAAATAGGTGATAGTGCTCATTACGTTTGAAGGTATATAGGAATGAAGTTACGAATCATTCTAGACGGCACTGATTAATTAATTAGGGATAACAGGGCAACGGAATCAGTTTCTCCAGCTAAAAGTTTGTGAATAAACACTACAGCGAGACAGATTCTTCGGGCCTTAAGAGAAGGAAGGTCAATCAGACGTAATCTCTGTTCGTAAGGAGGAATATGCCTGCTGGTATCCCAGTTTAGGCCACGAAGGGCAAAGATCAGAAACTGCTTCTGAACAGATTCAATACGGTCTTGGTATGTTATGTAATTATTTATGTAATTATTATGTAATCTTTAAGAGGGGATAACAAATAGAATCAGCACAATATCTAAGTACGCTGCTAGGAACATTATCCGGGCCCGATGAAAAGGAGGGCTTAAGAGACTTTAAGTGGGATAAAAGGCAGTTATGATCAATACAATTAGAGCGATTAATGAGGTGAGGATAAGCTTGAGAATTATCATAGTTGATTCCGGGTTCAGCGTAGCAAAGTTGAAAGAAAGACGAAAATGAGTGGCAATGTCAGAGTCATTGTCAGCATCAGTGTTGTTAAAATATAGTGAGGGAGGGAATTGAGAGGAATTGCTTTTTGGAGCGTACAAAATCGAAAATTTTTTGGGGTCATTATGAGAAATCTTGTTTACACTTGTTAAGGTAATTTTGATTACAAACAGAATTATGTTGTTAAAAATTAGAACGTGCCACCACATATTTAGCAAAGTCGTCCTGAGATCCAGAACGCTTTTACTTCTTAAAAAGTCGAGCTTTTTTATTTTTTTAGTTTTTTAAGTGGGAGGAACATAAAGGGAGCGAGAAGAAGTTGGAGGATATGCGCAGGTACACACTCATTAAAAATGGTGGAAAGAGTATCATAAAAAGCTATAGTCGCACAGTCTACGTTCTCGAAATGGTCAAGGAAGGACCAGTGAGAGTGAGAGACTGAGGGGCGGGATAAAGCAAAGACTTCTTGGAAACAGTAGGGGAGATTTGGTTGAAAAAGTAAGAAAAAAAAGCCCGGTTTTTTACACCATTTTCATTTGGAAAGGATAGGTAGGGTGATAGGATTTTTAGAAACGATACAGGACTGACTCTTGTAACTGATGTACAGTACGGACCAAAACAAGATAAAGAACCCTATTCTTACAATTGAGAACAGAGTTTATCTGACCCAGTGATAATTCGGCCATGCTATCAATGTAGGGGTATCGTTGTCCAAAGAATAAACAAAAAAAAGGTCCAAGAGATATTTGGAAGATTAAGATCACCTAGCACCACCAAACGATCACGATCATTCAATAAGGATGCCACATGCGGAATGTACGTGGCATGGAGCAAATAGGTGGAAAGGTCAGATGTGGGAGGGATATACGAACAAGTTAAATAAATATGAAAATCTTTTAGGGAAATCTTTACCTATTCCATTCTGTTTTCACAGCAATTAAAACACCACTTCCACGTCGACCACAACGATCGTGTCTATAAATTGTAAAGTTGTCCGTAAGAATTTCACTATTTAAGATGTCCGAACTAAGCCAGGTCTCAGTAAATGCTATTCCATCCATATCAAATGAAACACTATTAGTGTATAACACCGCCAGCTTGCTCCGAAGCCCGCGAACATTTTGGTAAAGTATGGAGAAGGAAGCTGTTAGTTTTTTGAGACTTGCATAGCAGAAGAGGAAGGCTGATTGTTGAATCGAGATCTGTTATGATTTTTAGGTTTTTTGCGATTCACAAATTCATGGACTACAGAATGCACTGGCCAAAAAGATTGCTCCAGCACCCTGTTAAAATATATATCAGGTATAAGTATTTTAAAAGAGGTTATACTTTTTTTGGATTTAAAACCAATTTTCGATACCACCAAGTCCGATGGAACATTAATATTAAGCCGAGAACAGATGTGATTCTTAACGAGAGCTTCCGTAGCCGTTGTCATAATACGCGAGACAAAGATATATTTTCGCGGAGCGACAGCAGTTAGGATGATAGGTGCACCAACGATAGGCAACACATTGGGAGCGACTGCGGTCAATATATCACACGCTTGTGAGGTGGAAGCGGTGTTTAGGGGTCCGTTGCATGGCATAGAGGCGATAGCAACAGAAGCGGCATTCGTAATGGCTGCAGTAGCAGACAGCAGGACATTGTTGTCCGTTGAAGCAGCAGCAGAGGATTTTAAAGCCGCGCAGGGAGATGTATCCATCGATGACGGAATAACTTCCTCGATAACAGCTGAGGCTTCAGCAACGAAACGCGTAGCGTTGCTCGTGCATACCCCCACATCCAACTCAGTAGGCACAGACGGCGTAGTATTCGTCATAGCAGGCTCAAGTACAAAGTTTGTTAAGGGTGGTGTAGGCGTCACAGCAGGTGAATAAAAGGGCTCGGATTCTGGAATCACGAGTAGAGAGTCATTATCAATAGTAATCGTAGGATGGCATTTCTTTCCTTTTGGAGAATCAGTGAAAATTTTTAAGTGTTTAAAATGCGATTCAGCCGATATGAACTTGGCCTGAAGATCGCGAAAACCAGCAGGGACAGTTTGGAATTCAAGATCAGTTTGCATCATGAACACTCTCATATCCTTAGCAATGTCTTTGCAATTTCAACATGTCCAATTTAGTCCAGTTCCTTCTTTAATAAGGTCGACAATGCGTCCACCATAGGTTCCAAACGAAGCACAATTGGTATGAGCAACGTTATTACACAACCAACAGTATGCATAAGGCTGGCGCGCGGTAAATTTGTTGTTGTTGATACAACGTTCGGCACAGCAAGTTCCCATTGCACAAGATGAGTTAGAGATTGCTTAAGCGAGCGAAAATGAAAAGAGCAGTACAGAAGGAGAGTTCTTAAGAGAGAGTAGCGAAGTCAGCAAGTAAGGAACAAGAGTGCAAAGCACCGTTAGGCAAGTGCGGGCGCGAGAACAACAGCACAAATTAGAGACAGAGCGCAATTCAGGCGCAACAACAACAATGTATTTTATGAAATAATCCAAATAAGCAAAGGCACAAACGGATTAAATTAACAATCACAAGTCAATGATTTGAAAGTTTTGGCACAAAGTCACCAATAACGTTTGGTTCACCAACAAATATAAATAGGCACAAACTATGTGACCCAATGATTATATCTTCAATTAATACAGCACCAAGTTTGGGAGGTAAGAAAAAACCAACCGCAGCCGGCAACAAAAAACGACGATGAGAAAAGAAAACTCCGATGCCCGGGGACGGGAATATCAGAAAACCCTTATCGGTTTTCTTTTTTTTTTTTGTTTTTATAGAGAAAAAAAAAAAGGAGAAAGGGGGGGACCCAAAACTAAAAAAACTTAATACGTTAAAAAAAGGTTAAATGAACTAAGAAAGCCTAACAAGGAAAATCTAACAAAATTACAAATCGACTAGTAACGACTCCGACATTAGAATTTATTTGCCCGTCCGGCCAGCTATGCCCCAGTTCACAGCCAATAAAAAAAAAAAAAAAAAAAAAAAAAAAAAAAAAAAAAAAAAAAAATAAGGTTTAAAAAATTTAAAAATCATATAAAAAAAAAAAAAAAAATATAAAAAAAAAAAAAAAAAAAAAAAAAAAGAAAAAAAGAAAAAGGGAGGCTAAAAAATATGTTTAAAAATCATAAACACAAACAATAAATAAACAATATTATAGAATGAACAAAAATAATATAAAATAAAACAATAATGAAAATAAAATTTAAAATTAAAAAATTAAAAAAAAGGAAAAAATTAAATTAAATTAAATATAATAAAAATAAAATAAATATAAGCTAAAATAAAGATGAATTAAATCATCCGGAAAATCTCTGACCCGGTGGGGGAATATTTATTACCCGGTCCGGCAAGCTAGGCCCCTGCTCCTGCTGGATGTGGTCAGAGACTTTGCCGGAGATGTGCAAAAAGAGATAACTTTATGGAAAAGAGAGAGTTCTGCTGAGAGCAGGTGATAAACATCATTATAATTTTGACATAAAACCCGAAAACGGTTGTGCTGTGCGTAGTCGGTTGTGCATCTAGGCAAGATTAAAGGCAAATAATTTCTAGTTGGTCTAGAGGGAACAGAGAAGTTAAGGCGACCTGTGGACACCAGACGGATAGCACCGGGCGAACTAAAGATGTGAAAGAATAAATGATTAACCAAGCACCAAAAATGAAGCGAGTTTAAATCATCTTGCAACCTAATAGAATGCATCGGTTCGTTGTAAGATAAAATGAGTTTAACGTCATCGGCATACATAAGTATCCGAGAATGAGATATAGTCGAGGGGAGATCATTAATAAAAAGAGTGAAAAACAAAGGGCCGAGGTGGCTTCCTTGAGGTACACCGGATGTTACGTAGACAGGTTTTTGAAATATTAGATCTGAGCAGAACTTTTGAGTTCTATCTTTTAAATATGAAGAGATCCAAAAAGAAAAGGGGAGGGAAATCCAATACGATCAAGCTTAAGGAGGAGGAGATCATGGTTCACGGAGTCAAAAGCCTTACTGAAGTCAGTGTAGATGACATCAGTTTGGCATTTCATAAGGAATCCATCGTTAACTAATGATGTGAATTCAAGCAAATTGGTCGTAGTTGACCGACTCTTTACAAATCCATGCTGGAAAGGTGACAAAACCGATTTGCAGTAATGTTGCAATGTAGAGGTTATAATTTCTTCAAACAACTTAGGAATAGCAGATAATTTGGCGATACCTCTATAATTGGAGATATCTGATTTTCCACCCTTTTTGTGAAGAGGAATAATGAAGGATTCTTTCCAAAGATTTGGAAAAATAGTAGAGTCAAGCGATAGATTAAAAAGCTTTAGTAAAGGTTTGCATATGGAATTACAACATTCTCTGAGGACACAACTAGGGATGTTGTCAGGTCCAGGAGAGTATGAAGACTTTAGAGATTTCAAATATGAAAGTAGAGAAGATTCAGTAATTATGGGAGCATTAAAAGAGTTTGAAGAAGAAATGTCATAAGGATAAGATTTGTTATTAAAAGTGACAGAGGAGTAAGTTGATTGAAAAAAGTCAGCGAATAAGTCCACGGCAGCGGAATCGTTGCTAGCCTTTTTGGTTATGTAAAAAGAATGAAGACGGTAAAGTCGAAGTTTTACGCTTAGAGTTAACAAATTTGTAAAATTGTTTAGGGTCTTGTGCGAATTGAATTTTACAGCGAGCAAGATAATTATAATAGCATTGAGAATTAAAAAGTGACTTGGCTATCGAGTATTTAGAAAAGTCAAGAGAAAGTTTTTATACTTAAATCTAGACTTAATATTTTATAGGATTTTTGAAAAGTCAAGATTAGAACCAGTTTTTTTATACTTTTTAAAACATCTAGACTTAATATTTTTTTAAATTAGAAAGCTTAGGACAGTACCAAGGGGGTTGAAGAGACTCAGAAGAAGCAACACTATTTGGAACAGAAATATCAAAGAGAGAGTTAATAGAGTCATAAAAAAGGTAACTTAGCGACTTCAATGTCAACTGCATTGTATAAAGGAGACCAATCTTTTGAACAAATAAGTTGATTAAGCAGGGTAAAATTAGCTTTACGGAAGCAACGACGAGGTTTTACTAAAGTCATTGAAGATGAAGGGGGTAAATCCAGGGTTTGTTAGAGATATTTCTAATGTAGGATGGTAAGAATCCTCGGGTAGTGTTAGGGGGAAGACCTAGAGACAACAGCATTAGAACTGTCAGTGACAAAAACAAGATCTAACAATTTGTTTAAATGATTTGGAACTGAATTTATTTGAAACAAAGACAGATCAAGCAAACAATCTAAAAAATCATGCTGTGCAGATGGTACAAGATAAGTTGACCCATTAAGATTTGGCCATGCGATGTTTGGCAAGTTAAAATCACCAACAACAACCATATAATCAATGTCTCGTAATTGAGTAATAACATATTTTATGCAGTTTATATGGTGCATATATACTTGAATATCGGAAGAAGGTGGGATATAAGAACAAGAAATGAATACAGAAAAAGGAATTAAAAGTTACCTTAACGGCAACAAATTCAACATCATCAGGCACAATTACAGATATGCATTCCGACCGAAGGTTAGATTTTACTGCTATCATAACACCTCCACCTCGGCGAGCCTGTCGATCACGACGGTAAACAATATAATCATTTGACAATATTTCACAATCAGAAACGGAGGGATTTAACCAGGTCTCTGAAAATTAAATAATGTCAAAATCAAATGATGCGCTATTCAAAAATAAAGAGGTAAGTTTGGACAAAAGACCCCTAACATTTTGATAGACGATACTAAGAACGGTGGACTGGACTAGTTTTTTGAGCACTATTAGAGGCAACTTGTGGCCCAAAACTGTTAGAGGGCAAGCTGACAGGCATTATCCTGCGATTTCTTTGCCTGTACTCGTTAACAATAAGTAGTGGCGGCCAAAATTTTGGGTCACATATAATTGGGAATTCTTCGGAAGAGCCACTAATTTTAAACGAAGCTATATCCCGAGGCTCAGCAAAACTAAACTTCGAAATATAAACTCTTGCTGAGGATTTGTGAGCAATGTATGCTGCAATTGACTCGCAAGTAGTTTCAGGAGACAACCTAGACACAAAAAACTTGTCTACGAGGAGCTACAACATTAAGAATGGGAGGCTGAGGAGAAATAGAAGCAGAACCTATAACATTGTCTTGAGGTTCGGAAGGCACTATTAGCGAATTAACAGACCTATCTAATGGTGCATTGGACAAGTCGTTAGTAGGTTGAATCAGGGAGGGTAAGGGTGAAACATCCAGCAAGTTTCCTGGAGAGGCAGACAAAGAAATTGTTGGCGACAAGTCAAAATTCAAGGGAGTGCTTGGAAACGATGGAGGAGGTTGGGGCGATTCACCAGAATCAGGCGGTGGCACAACTAAAAATTGCGGCTCCAACCGACGCATCGATGGCGACTCGAATTTTAATTGACTAAGCAACTCATAACTGGAGCTAAACTCGCTTGAAAGTTGCTTGGACACTTTGTGCAGTTAATCAAAACTATTTTTCACGCTGTTATACATACGCGAAAAATTGAATTGAATGTCAGTGCATGTAGGGCAAGACCATTTCAAGGCACCACAGCCCTTTTTAGGGGAATAAACCTTGTCAAGGTCACGTCCACTTAATCCTGCACATTTAATATGCATAGAGTGATCGCACAACCAACAGGTTACAAACCGAAATTGCTCCGAATCACTTGCATCTTTATTTGTGCAGGACTTTTTGCAGCACGCCATAATGCGTGTCTACGCACTAACATAACCAAAAGAAACCATACATGCTTGCTCTTTCTCTGAGCAGAACACTTGGTTTGACTTTGTTTTTGTCGTCGGTTGATTGTTCTCAGTTGAGCTATTCTTGTTACGCTCTTTCAATGACAATTTTTAGAGAGCGAATCGCACACTGAGAGTCAGTAGATGAGCAAATCAATGAAATAATCAACGTAAACAGTCATTAATTCTTTAATTTGCCTTGTTGACAATATACATACATACACATACATACACTTAAATACACATACATACACATACATACACTTACATACTGTAGTGAGTATATATATGTGTTGCAATAAACCAATTATTAACTCGAAGTATGCATACAAAACATATAAACGTTTTGCGGCATTAACATTGTTGCCGATTAAATACATAAACTCAAGTGGTCATTCGAAATATGATCCCTTTCGCATGCAGCGCCAACAAATAGCTGCGCCAGCATATTGACATATATACACTCACACATGCTCACACATATTATAAGTAAATAATAAGTAAATAAGCTACGTGCTGTTGGCTTGACCAAAAAGAAGGCAAGCTCAACAGAGAATTATGGGAACTCGAAAAGAACGAACGTCGTATGGAAAGGAAATTTTTCATGGCGACCGTGGACACGAGCTGGACAAAGAGGAACTAAAGAAAAAGGCACAATAAACAAGAAGGAAGATCTGGCACCCACCTAGGAAAATCGAAAATCTGAGTGAGTACTGTGTTGTTGAGAGATGAAAAAAAAAAAAAAAAAAAATGCCCAGTGATAAATAAAAAACCACAAAATGCCCAAGAGCAGACGCAGTGGCGTAATATATAGAGCAAAGAAAGAAATTGCTCAACTTAAAGAATTATTGAATGCAGAAATCCCCCCTCCATGGGATACTGCAAATAAAATTCAAAGTAAAGTTGACTATTTAGAATCACTTGTGAAATCAACACTGGAGCAAAAGAAAGCTCAACACCCACACACTCACATTTAAATATTAAAGTAATTGGAGAAAATAATAAACCACCCAATTAAATTCAGATACCACAACAAAAGAATATGTGCCCACCAGACTGCGAGGGACCACTGATAAGTATACACTGCCTGTATACCTGCGGCCTGCGCAAAACCAGCGCCGGCACCGCCTGAGCCCATATGCCCTGAACAACTGCAGCAGCCTGTGCGAGGACCAGCACCGGCACCGCCTGAGCTCATAGGCCCTGGACAACTGCAGCACCCTGTGCGAGGACCGGCACCGGCATCGCCCGCCCAAAGGCCCTAAAGACAAGAAGTCCGACAGCGCCACCAAGAGCGCCCGACCTATTAAAACATTAAAAAATTAATTTTACTTAAAGTTTAATATATATATACTTGCACGTATATACACAAAAAAAAAAAATTTATTGTAAAAAAAAAATAGAAGGTTAACATCGGCTACGCCGATGTTCTAAATACCCTTGCAGTTTTTAAAAGACGCTACCATTGATAACAAAAATTTTTTCTCATTTGTACTACTTTTTATACCGATCGTTACTATGGCAGCTATATGCTATAGTCATCCGATTTTGATAAATTTTTTACGAATTGTGTGGAAGCATCTAAAACTAATATATACCACGATTGGTGACGCTACGATGGAAAACAAAAAAGTTTTTCTCATTAGAACTAGTTTTTGGACCGATCGTTCCTATTGCAGCTATATGATATAGACATCCGATCCGGCCGATTCCGACAAATGTGCAGCGTATTTGTATTTAAATACTTTTTGCAAAGTTTGGTCAAGATAGCTTCAAAACTGAGGGAGGAGATAGCATAGAAACAGACGGACAGACGGACAGACGGACGGACGGACGGACGGACGGACGGACAGATGGACAGACGGAAATGAACTCAGCTCGTCATGCTGATCAAGAATATATATACTATGGGGTCGGAGATGCTTCCTTCTCTGCGTTACAAACATCGTGACAATTTTAATATACCCTCTGCAAGGGTATAAAAAAACGAGAAGGCAAAGCTAACTTCGACTGTGCCGAAGTTTTAATACACTTGAAAAACTTTACTCCAGCTGATTTAACCGGTAAAATATATAGAGGATATAGATATCAGATATTTTAAATTTTTAAATCATTGATAACAAAAATTTGATACCATAAAACAAAACTTTTCTTAGTAAAGCACATTTTTCGACCGATCGGTCCTATGGCAGCTATATGCTATAGTCCTCCGATTTTGATAAAATCTTCCAGAATTGTGTTAACGCATATAAAACTAATATATACCATGATTGGTGACGCTACGATGAAAAAAATTTTCCCACTAGAACTAGTTTTTTGACCGACCATTTATATGGCAGCTATATGCTATATTCATCCGATTTTAATAAATTTTTCCACAAATATGTAAAATCATCTAAAACTAATATATACCAAGATCGGTGACGCTACAATAGAAAATAAAAAAGTTTTTCTCACTAAGACTTATTTTCCGACCGATCGTTCCTATGGCAGCTATAAGATATAGTCATCCGATCCGGCCGGTTCCGACATATTAGTTGCGTGCAGCAAAAAGAAGACTCTGTGCAAAATTTCAGCTCGATAGCTTTAAAACTGAGAGACTAGTTCGCGTAGAAACAGACAGACAGACAGACGGACAGACAGACAGACGGACAGACAGACGGACAGACAGACGGACAGACAGACGGACAGACAGACGGACAGACAGACGGACGGACAAGCGGAAATGAACTCGGCTCGTCGTCCTGATCAAGAATATATATAGTTTATGGGGTCGGAAATGAATATTTCTATGCGTTACAAACTTCTGGTCAAAATTAATATACACTTTTCAAGTGTATAAAAACACAATTGTTAAACTGAGCTCTAACCAGCCCGGTAGAGAAAAAAAAAATTTTTTTTTAAATATATACAGAAAAATAAAATAAAATAATTGAATTTTTTATTAATAAAAACAATAATAAAATAAATCAAAACTGGATATTCCATTAATTTTATTAAAATTATTGTGCGTTAGCATCTCTATTAAATTATATCAGATGCAATATAAGTGCTTAAAAAAATATTTCAGTAGAGCTAATGACTTAGACAAGGTTTAAATTTCCGACATCCAATCATGACCAGCAAATCTATAAGACAGACCGTAGAGAATAACCCTGAATTCATAGCCAGAGCATAACAGGTATTGTCAGAACAAGACAAGGCTATCTCAGTATACGAATTCGAACAAAGGGCATAGCCGATATGTTTTAAATTCTGTTGGAAAGCTCTATGAGCCTATTAAATAGTTAAAGTTTTTTGGCTTTGCGCATACTCACCCTCAAGGTCTTATAATGGGTGCCGGGGGGTGGTTTGTAGCGTTTGTACGCTCAATGGGCCAAATAGGTGGAAAATAATTTTCTCATTTCTGAAGGCCGGAAAATGGGGGCGGGTGGGATCATTGCCAAACGTTTATTCATCATTTTGGCGGCTATACTGATGGTGGCGAAGCGAAGAGCGCCGGGTTGTAATATATAAAAATAAATACATATAATTGTTTTTATTATTTTTGAACCCTTTCACACCTCCAAAAATTCTGAAAAAATTCCTCAAATTGTATCTTGATATGACAATTGACCATGTTAAATACAAAAGTGGAACCTCAACTAGAAGTCTAAAATAATTGGTGTCAAAAATTTCGAAAAATTGTGGAAGTCGCGGATTGAATTTTAAAAATTCGAAAAATTATTCTGGGAGAGTGTTAACATGCCAGCTATTGCCATAAAAATTTTGAAATTTTTCGAATGAATAGTTGTCCCGAAAAACGCTTGTGTTGGTTTTGATAAAAATCGTTATTAAAAATTCAGGGATGGTACTAGAAGTTTAAAAAAATCGATTAATTACTATCAGTTGATTTACTTTAAAACTGCATACATGAAATTTGAATAAGATCGGGGGCCGCTACGCCCTAGTAAGACCGGCTATGCCCTTTATGTTCTATGTTGTACTAAAATGAAAATAATTAATGCCATATAAAACGAGAAGGCAAAGCTAACTTCGACTGTGCCGAAGTTTTAATACACTTGAAAAACTTTACTCCAACTGATTTAACCTGTAAAATATATATAGGAAATAGATATCAGATATTAAAAAAATTTTAAATCATTGATAATAAAAATTTGGTACCATAAAAAAACACTTTTCTTAGTAAATCACATTTTCCGACCGATTGGTCCTATGGCAGCTATATGCTATAGTCATCCGATTTTGATAAATTTTTCAAAAATCATATAAAACTAATATCTACCAAGATTGGTGACGATACGATGGAAAACAAAAAAATTTTCCTCACTAGAACTTGTTTTTTGACCGACCGTTCGTATGGCAGCTATATGCTATAGTCATCCGATTTTGATAAATTTTTCCTGAATTGTATGGAAGCATATAAAACTAATATGTACCACGATTGGTGACGTTACGATGAAAAACAAAAAGTTTTTTCTTACTAGAGCTAGTTTTTTTGACCGATCGTTCCTATGTCAGCTATATGATATAGTCATCCGATTTCGATAAATTTGTTCAGTATTATGTGAAACATGTAAAACTAATATATACCAAGATTAGTGACGCTACGATGGAAAACAAAAAAGTTTTTCTCACTAACACTTATTTTCCGACCGATCGTTCCTATGGCAGCTATACGATATAGTCATCCGATCCGGCCGGTTATGACATATTAGTTGCGTGCAGCAAAAAGAAGACTCTGTGCAAAATTTCAGCTCGATAGCTTTAAAACTGAGGGACTAGTTCGCGTAGAAACAGACAGACAGACGGACAGACAGACGGACAGACAGACGGACAGACGGACGGACGGACAGACGGAATTGAACTCAGCTCGTCGTCCTGATCAAGAATATATATAGTTTATGGGGTCGGAAATGAATATTTCTATGCGTTACAAACTTCTGGGCAAAATTAATATAAACTTTTCAAGTGTATAAAAAAAAGAGAGAAGAAAAAACTTGTTGAATAATTCTCCACATGGAATGGCGAGAAATATCCATATATATTAAAAGCCAAAGAGAGTAGTTCGACAAGTCCTTTAAATGTTTAAATAAATGTGCAAGAATCAAGAATGATACAAAAATTAAGCATGTTGAAATTTTAATAACAACATACAATGCCATAGGAGAAATTATAAATAATAATAAAAATAGACAAAAAATACCAATATGAGTCAAACGGTAGTAGAATTTTTGAGGCTAGCCTCTACTCTTTACCAGAGTTTGATGGAAAAGTAGAAAACCTGCAAAGCTTCAAAGACGCATTGAATCTAGTAGACTCTTTAAAAAGGCAACCATGAATCAACAGCGGTAAGCCTAATAAAAACAAAGTTAAAAGGCAATGCCAGAAACTTGATAAGTAATGAGCAGACTATTGCTGCTAACATTACAAAATTATCAAAGACAGTAAAAGGAGAATCAGTGGAAGTAATATCCGCTAAACTTCTAAACTTACAGCAAAAGTGTAAGACTGCTAATATGTACACACAAGAAGTCGAAAAACTGACCAAGTCCCTGGAAGCAGCTTACATTAATGATGGTTTAACCCCTGATCTGGCCAGTAAATACAGCACAACATTAGCTGTTAAGGCCATGACGCAAAACAGCGCAATTGATAAGGTAAAACTTATCATGCAAGCAGGCACATTCAATACTATGAATGATGCTATATCAAAATTTGTCAACAGTTGCACAGAAACTACAGGACAGACAAACACTGTACTGTACTATCAACAGCGACAAAACTCAGGATATAATAACAGAGGTAATTATCGAGGCAACTATCGTGGCAGAGGTAATTACCAGAATAACGGAAACCGAAACAATAATTTTAATGGACAAGGCCAATACAGCGGAAACTCTAACTATAGAGGCCGTGGCAACTCCAACTATAGAGGTCGTGGCAACTCGAACAGAGGCCAGACTAATAACAACAACCAAAACAACAATGTCAGTGTGACCAAGAATACTTCGGGAAACTCCCAGCAGCCTTTAGATACAGACACACAATACACCTCAGTCTCAATATTTTCGTATCATTTCACCATGTAGCAACAGGCAAAAAGCTCACGTTTTTAATAGACACAGGAGCAGACATTTAGCTTTTAAAAGAAAAATCTGATGTCTATCATGATATTCAAACAAACAATACAATTAATATTCAAGGTATAGGCGAACAATAAAATCACAAGGCCTAACCTCAATTGAGCTACAAACAGATAAATATATTATTCCACACAATTTTCACATAGTTGATTCAAATTTTGCAATACCATGTGATGGAATAATAGGCATTGACTTTAAAAAAAGATTCAATTGCCAATTAGATTTTCAACCATCGGACGATTGGTTAATAATTAGACCCAATAATTTAAAATTTCCAATTTATGTCCCAATAACATATAGTTCTGGTAACAATTCAATACTTCCAGCAAGATCCCAAGTTGTCCGAAAAATAGAACTAACTTTAAGAGAGGATAGTGTTTTTATCCCAAATCAGGAAATTCAACCTGGTATTTACGTTGCAAACACTGTTTCAACATCCCAAAATACTTTCGTCCGTTTACTGAATACAACCAGTACCGATCAATTAGTTGATATAAACAATTTAAAATTTGAACCGCTTTCGAACTATGACGTAGTTCAAACTAACCAAGAGATCAGAGAAAAAACTGTCATATCTCAACTATCAAAAAATTTCCCACCCCAATTTAAATCACAATTGGTGGATTTATGCACCAAATACAGTGACGTATTCGGACTTGAAACCGAATCAATCACAACAAATAATTTTTATAAACAAAAATTGAGACTGAAGGATAACGAACCAGTGTATACAAAAAATTATCGAAGCCCGCATAGCCAAACAGACGAAATAAAAAGTCAAGTTGATAAATTGATCTCCGACAACATAGTCGAACCGTCTGTGTCCGAGTACAACAGCCCACTTTTACTTGTTCCAAAGAAAGCCCTACCGGGCTCAGATGTAAACGAGAGCGTAAGTTAAAGTCGGCCCTGCTCGACTTCGATATACCCGTTACTCAGGATATCAGCATGTTCAAATTGTGGGAGATATGAGTTTTTTTCCAGTTTGCGGGGGAGGCAACTCTACTATAGCTCATCTGATCAGGAAATGATGTATGGCTGATCGATAGGTAATAATTATTAAAATATATGTCTAGAGGGTTCAAAGAATCTATTTTCAAAATTGTGGGAGATATGAGGTATTTTTTAAATTGCGGGGGCGTGAACTTTTCTATCGTTCATCTGATCAGAAAACGATGTATGGCGGATCGATAGGTAATAATTATTAAAATATATGTCTAGAAGGTTAAAACAATCTATTTTCAAAGTTGTGGGAGATATGAGGTATTTTCCAAACTGCGTGGGTGGCAACATTACTACCGTACATCTGATCGGGAATTGATGTATAGCGGATCGATAGGTAATGAGGATTAAAACATATGTCTAGAAGGTTCAAACAATCTATTTTCAAAATTGTGGGAGATATGAGGTATTTTACAAATTGCGGGGGCGGAAACTCTACTATCGTTGATCTGATCGAAAAATGATGTATGGCGGATCGATAGGTAATGATGATTAAGATATATGTCTAGAAGGTTTGAACCGTCTATTTTCAAAATTGTGGGAGATATGAGGTTTTTTTCAAATTGCGGGGGCGTGAGGGGGCGTGGCAAAAATTTGAAACAAACTTGATCTGCCTGCAAACAATACAAGTCTACACTGAAAATTTGGTAGCTCTAGCTCTTATAGTCTCTGAGATCTAGGTGTTCATACGGACGGACGGACGGACGGACAGACGGACAGACGGACATGTCTATATCGACTCGGCTATTGATGCTGATCAAGAATATATATACTTTATGGGGTCGGAAATGCTTCCTTCTGCCTGTTACATACATTTGCACGAACTTAGTATACCCTTTTTACTCTACGAGTAACGGGTATGAAAAATGGCGATTAGTAATTGACTATCGCCAAATTAATAAAAAACTTCTATCCGACAAATTTCCACTACCTAGAATTGATGACATTTTAGATCAACTTGGTCGAGCTAAATATTTTTCATGCCTTGACTTAATGTCAGGATTTCATCAGATTGAACTCGAAGAAAGTTCAAGAAATATAACGTAATTTTCAACGAGAAATGGCTCATATCGTTTCACGCGACTACCATTTGGATTAAAAATAGCGCCCAATTTATTTCAGAGAATGATGACTATAGCATTTTCTGGACTTGAACCTTCTCAAGCATTCCTCTATATGGATGACTTAATAGTTATTGGTTGTTCAGAAAAACATATGATTAAAAATTTAACAGATGTTTTTCAACTTTGTAGAAAACACAACCTTAAGTTACATCCACAAAAATTTTTTATGCACGAAGTGACTTTTGGTCATAAATGCACAGACAAGGGAATCTTGCCAGATGACAAGAAATATGACGTCATCAATAATTACCCAGTCCCACACGTTGCGGACAGCGCTAGACGTTTCGTTGCATTTTGCAATTATTACAGACGTTTTATTAAAAACTTCGCCGACTATTCACGGCACATAACTAGATTATGTAAAAAGAATGTTCCATTTGAATGGACAAGCGAATGCCAAAATGCATTCGAATATCTCAAGAATAAACTTATTCAACCAACCTTATTACAATATCCCGATTTTCGCAAAGAATTTTGCATAATAACTGATACAAGCAAACAAGCTTGTGGAGCGGTTTTAACTCAAAACCATAATGGACTCCAGCTACCAATAGCATACGCATCTCGCTCATTCAAAAAAGGTGAAAGTAACAAGAGCACAACAGAACAAGAATTAGCAGCCATTCGTTGGGCAATTACACATTTTCGACCATATATCTATGGAAAACATTTCAATGTGAAAACAGATCACAGACCATTAACTTATTTATTTTCTATGCTCAATCCAAGCTCAAAGCTAACACGCATGCGACTCGAATTAGAAGAATACGATTTTACGGTTGAGTATCTAAAGGGCAAAGACAATTTCGTGGCAGACGCCTTATCTAGGATAACAATATCTGAACTAAAAGATTTACAAACTAAAGTCCTGAAAGTCACTACTAGGCAACAAAGTAGACAAAACAATACCTGCGCAGGTAATGAAAAAAGAAATGAACAAGAACTTATGCCAAGGCAAAGTCTTGATAAAGCTTCTAAGCCCAACGTATATGAAGTCATCAAAAACGACGATGTACGAAAAGTAGTGGCCTTGCATTTAACAAACATGATATGCATTTTTAAACATGGAAATAAAGTTATTGCAAGAATTGATGTTAGTGATTTGTACACCAATGGAATTCTCGACTTAGGTCAGTTCTTCCAAAGGCTTGAAATGCAGGCCGGTATACATTAAATCAACCATCTTAAAGTGGCACCGTCGGAAAAGGTCTTTGAACAAGTTTCAATAGATACTTTTAAGAAAATGGGCAACAAAATATTAAAATCATTAAGAGTAGCGCTAATCCACCAGGTGATCACAATAAATAAAGAAAAAGAAGCAATTCTGTCTACGTTTCATGACGATCCTTTACAAGGAGGACATACTGGCATTACAAAAACTATAACTAAAATCAAAAGACACTACTATTGGAAAGATATGACGCGTCAAATAAAAGAGTACATACGTAGATGTCCCAAATGCTAAAAATCAAAAACAACTATCCATACAAAAACTCCTTTAACCATTACAGACACACCAATATGTGCATTTGACAGGATGATAGTGGACACTATAGGTCCTCTTCCGAAAACCGAGAATGGTAACGAATATGCTATAACATTGATATGCGATTTTAACCAAATATCTTGTCGCTTTTCCAATACCAAGCAAAAATATTAAAACAAAAATAAAATTAAATTTTTTTATTTTAAAATACGCTCAAAAAAAAAATACCTTTTTGTGGGAGGGGAAAAAAAAAAATATATAACGTAAAAAGTGGCCCTGGTATATTTTTAAAAATAAAAAATAAAACCTACGCCACCCACCCACAACAAAGTGGTAATAAAAAAGTAAAAAAACACACAACATATTTAAAAAATATATACCGTTCATTTATATATAAAAATAAAAAAAAGGGGATATGGCTTCAATATTTTGTTTACTGTTTTAACACGACCCCCTCTATGGCACATAGTTACTGTCCATATGAGTTAGTGTTCGGCAAACCTAGTAACTTGCCAACATATTTTAATAGAATAGATAAAATTAATCCTTTATATAACATAGAAAATTATGCTAAGGAATCTAAGTTCAGATTAGAAGAAGCTTATAAAAGTGCAAGAATAATGTTAGAAAAACATAAAGCTAAGAATAAAGTATATTACGATAAAAAAGTAACAAACTTTGATTTAAAAATAGGAGATAAAGTTTTATTGAAAAACGAAACGACATAGGCTAGAACCAATATATTTAGGACCTTTTACAGTAGAAAAGTAGAAGATGATAATATTTTAATTAGTGATAGCAAACAGAAAAAACAGAAGGTACACAAGGATAGGTTAAAAGCTTATCACACATGGACACGACAATATAAAATTAAAAATCAAATTAAAAACCCACATTTAATGAAGGTGATGGTCTGATCAACTATTCAAACTTCTTAAATTACAATTTTTACTAAATATTCAAATAAAACATTGATTATTTCTTTTTTCTTTATATTAAACAATAAACTATCAAAACATTCATTTCATTACAATTATAAAAAAAAAAACAAAAAAAAAACAAAGAAAAATTTTTTAATTAAAACAATAAAATTAAACAATATTTTAATAATTTTAAAACCATTTCAAACAACTCTATATATTACGTTATTTCTCTAAAAAGGGAGGTGTAGTGAGTATATATATGTGTTGCAATAAACCAATTATTAACTCCAAGTATGCATACAAAACATACAAACGTTTTGCGGCATTAACATTGTTGCCGATTAAATACATAAACTCAAGTGGTCATTCGAAATATGATCCCTTTCGCATGCAGCGCCAACAAATAGCTGCGCCAGCATATTTACATATATACACTCACACATGCTCACACATATATAAGTAAATAATAAGTAAATAAGCTACGTGCTGTTGGCTTGACCAAAAAGAAGGCAAGCTCAACAGAGAATTATGGGAACTCGAAAACAACGAACGTCTGGCCTGTTGCCAGCGTTTATTTAATATTTTAAGTTTTGAACAATAAACCTAAACAACAACCCAAAGCCGAACTTGACTATTTACTGGGATATGGAAAGGAAATATTACAATACATATATATAAAAGAGTTAAACTTGGACTGACTGGTAACCGTCGCACCACCCAATCCTTAGGAAGCTGAACTTTTTATACTCTGTACCGAAGGTACACAGAGTATATTGGGTTTGTGCAAATGTATGTAACAGCCAGAAGGAAGCATCTCCGACCCCATAAAGTATATATATTCTTGATCAGCATCAACAGCCGAGTCGATATAGCCATGTCCGTCTGTCCGTCTGTCCGTCTGTCCGTCTGTCTGTCCGTCTGTCCGTATGAACGAAGAGATCTCAGAGATGGTAAGAGATAGAGGTTTGAAGTGTATGGAACATATATTTCTTATACTTGCAGGCAGATCAAGTTTAGTTTTAATTTTTGCCACGCCCCCTGCCTCCCCCGCAAATTTAAAAAACGAAATAACTCCCACAATTTTCAAGATAGATAGTTCGAACATTCCAGACATATATTCTACTACTTATTTTGAATCGACCCGCCATACATCATTTTTCGATCAGATGAACGATTTTAGAGCTATATGTAAAAGAAAATAAAAACCAACGCCAACAACAACACCGTTGCCATTGGTAGAACTTACGAGAAACTAACTAACTAGCTAACTGGTAATTTCCCAATTGGACCTTGCTATGAGTGGAGCGATATAATTGAGATGGCCTGCGGTCAGGAAATCACGCGTGATTCCCGCGTGACTAATATAGATACGTTTTTGTTAATAGGAAATTATATACAAATTTTATAATTTTACGGGTTTGTACTAGGTACTAGCCCCCATACATCGTTTTTCAACCAGATGAACGATGGTTGAAAAAGTTGCCACCCTCAGATTTTGAAAAAACCTCACACTTTAAAGTTATTAGTTTCGTACAAACAGGTACAGAGTATATTACAGTCGGGCTTGACCGACTTTCTTACTTGTTATAGTAGTTTAATTTTATTCTGAATGTGAGTACTAAGGCTGGGTTTTTAGAAAATTCTGCCGGGAATATGGAAAATTCGCAGAAAACTGTTGTATGAAACTTTTTGATTTTTCATCCGATCAGGTTCAAACTCATTTTAAAAATTTCAAAATAAAAATTCGACAATGACAGCATATTAACTTTCCGGAAAATTAATCCACTACACCACTCTGGGTGGAAAATGAATTGAATGGCCGAAAGTTTAATTTTCGAGCGCTAAGCTCCAAACTCATTCTCAAAGCTACACATATAGAAATATTACCTTAAAATTTTTGAAAAATCACCCACAACTGGAACATGGCCGGAAAACTTTTTTATTAAACTCGTAAGATATTCATCCGATTAGCTCCAAATTTAATTGTTATTATTATTTTGTTATGAAGAGCTTTGAAAATAGGCTTGGAGCTGATCGTTTTTCGACTTGCAGGCGCATTTCCGTAATTTGAAATCACGTTGCCTATCAGCAGCCACCCGCCCAAACCCCCAAACAGACGCCTCACTCACATACACGCATACAAACGCAAGTGACTTTTTGATTCTTGCGTCGCGGCAGAACGGTCAGCTACTACCCATTACCAAACAGAAACAAGAAAACCGGTTCTGGGTTGAGCGCAGATTGATTTGTTCAAGAGAGCATGTGAACGGTTTCTCTGTGACTCTTTGCTCAAAGAGTCCGTAAATAAGGGTTGTTTTTGGACAACAAAAAATAGTCAATTGTTATTTGCGAGCTCTGCTTGTACGTCATCCGCATCCTCAAAATTTGTGCTTTCGATAGCCCAAGTACTTCTTTTATTAATTTTGCTTTGTCTTGAGTCATGTTAATTGTTGCGAAATAACCGAAAAACAACAACGCAGACATTTGCTCGATATCGATAGCTTGTAAAAATAAGGGTTGCAAGGCGTAATTTATCGGAAAATAAGAACAAAACAAAAAACTTCTGGAAACAAACGTCATCATGTAAATGCGCTTGAAGTTTTGAAGATGCTTCAAAACGAAATCGAACAGAGCTTCATGAAGCAAACTTCATCGTGTAAACACGGACTTAGACAAAATGGAAGATATTTTGAGAACCCCAGTTTGATGATTAGTGAATATTTTCGAATTAACGTATAGTTTTCCAGAAAAAGACTGAAAACGATCACATGCAAATGCATGAAAGGAAAGAATTTGTATTTTTTTAAAACGTGGCGATTTTTAAAGTTAAAGTTAATATATTTCGAGATTTATAGGTCATTCTTTTTTAATTCGAACAGACTTTAAAATTTTTATACACTTGAAAAGTGTACATTAATTTTGCCCAGAAGTTTGTAACTCATAGAAATAATCATTTCCGACCCCATAAACTATATATATTTTTGATCAGGACTACGAGCTGAGTTCAATTCCGTCTGTCTGTCCGTCTGTCTGTCCGTCTGTCTGTTTCTACGCGAACTAGTCCAATTTTGACAAAAAATTGATCGAACCTTCTAGACATATATTTTAATCATCATTACTTATCGATTCGCCATACATCATTTCCCGATCAGATGAGCTATAGTAGAGTTGCCTCCCCCGCAATTTGGAAGAAACTTCATATCTCCCACAATTTGATCTAATTAACGAGAAGGCAAAGCTAACTTCGACTGTGCCGAAGTTTTGATACACTTGAAAAACTTTACTCCAACTGATTTAACTGGAAAAATATATATAGGATATAGCTATCAGATATTTAAAATTTTTAAATCATTGATAATAAAAATTTGACACCATAAAAAAATCTTTTCTTAGTAAAACACATTTTCCGACCGATCGGTCCTATGGCAGCTATATGCTATAGTCATCCGATTTTTATAATTTTTTCAAAATTATGTGAAAGCATATAAAACTAATATATACCAAGATTGGGGACGCTACGATAAAAAAGAAAAAAGTTTTTCTCACTAGAAGTAGTTTTTTGACCGACAGTTTATATGGCAGCTATATGCTATAGTCATCCGATTTTGATAAATTTTTGCAGAATTGTGTGGAAACATATAAAACAAATATATACAATTGGAGACGCTACGATGGAGATCAAAAAAGTTTTTCTCACAAAGACTTATTATTCGACCGATCGTTCCTATGGCAGCTATATGCTATAGTGGTCCGATTTTGCATGCAGTAAAAAGAAGACTTTGTGCAAAAATTTCAGCTCGATAGCTTTAGACACTAGTTCGCGTAGAAACAGACAGACGGACAGACAGACGGACAGACAGACGGACAGACGGACGGACGGACAAGTGGAAATAAACTCAGTTCGTCGTCCTAGTCAAGAATATATATAGTTTATGGGGTCGGAAATTACTTTTCAAGTGTATAAATACACTTCTTAAATAAACCTTACCAACTTACGCTCTCGTTTCAAATTGCGGAGGCGGCAACTTTTCTATCGTCCATCTGATCAGGAAATGATGTATGGCAGATCGATAGGTAATAATTATTAAAATATATGTCTAGAATGTTCAAATAATCAATTTTCAAAATTGTGGAAGATATGAGGTATTTTTCAAATTGCGGGGGCGGCAACTCTTCTATCGTTCATCTGATCGAAAAATGATGTATGGCGGATCGATAGGTAATAATGATTAAGATATATGTCTAGAAGATTTGAATAGTCTATTTTCAAAAATTGTGGGAGATATGAGGTTTTTTTCAAATTGCGGGGCGGGAGGGCGTGGCAAAAATTTGAAACAAACTTGATCTGCGTGCAGACAATACAAATCTACACTGAAAATTTGGTAGCTCTAGCTCTTATAGTCTCTGAGATCTAGGTGTTCATAAAGACAGACGGACAGACGGACGGACGGACAGACGGACATGTCTCTATCGACTCGACTATTGATGCTGATCAAGAATATATATACTTTATGGGGTCGGAAATGCTTCCTTCTGCCTGTTACATACATTTGCACGAACTTAGTATACCCTTTTTACTCTACGAGTAACGGGTATAAAAACCTTAGGCAATGGACGACAGCTGCCCTACGTAATAGTTGCGGATGATGCTTTCCCTCTTGGAAAGCATATTATGAAACCATACTTCCGCAACACCAACATAAAGGAAAGAAAAATTTTTAATATTCGTCTTTCACGGGCTCGCATTTTCCAACACCGAATAAATATGTCTGTGGAAAATGTAGAAACTTTGACGAAAGCCTGTTGCGTTCTACATAACTATAAAAAGTGCAAGCTATGTGCAGTTGACATACTCCACTTCTTTTACTCAGCCAGAACAAGAAACATCTACCGCTGCTGGTTTGAGAAATGCCTGACTTGCTGCGGAGCAAGTAGGTAGGTCATGAAGCTTTGCCAGCTTCGGCTGCCTCTCTTTACCTCTTCCCCACAAACAAAAACTTCATGAAGAACTTCATGAAGGAAACTTCATCGTGTAAATGCTTTTTTAGGCATTCTCAATGACTGTGTTCCTCGCGTAAATCCTCCAACTTCATCTCTTTCTCTTTTATGGTTCACTCGCCATTTGACAAATCTCAAAAAAAGATAGTCCGCAATGTTCAAAAAGTATAAGCGCTCTGGTTCTCAGAAAACTCGTTTTGGGTGGGTAGTATCTGGAGGTGGTCATCAGCCTCTCAGGACAGCTTTAGTTGCAGTTCAGTCCTCGCCTAAGGAGGCAGAGGAGACCCACGATCGAGTCGATGAGATGCTAAGGAGTTTTTGGGAGATTGAAAATTGCAGTGATTTTTCTGTTGAGACCAAGCAAGAGGACATTGACTGCGAGAAACATTTCAGGGATCATCTTACCCGATTGCCATCTGGAGAATTCTTCAGGGCCAGACCTCGTCTACTTGAGCATATTATTTATTTATTTTTATTTATTTCGTTTAAAAGTAACTTCGTCTTTCAGACACAGTTACCATATAATATAATATTTACATTATATATACATGAAAAACAGAGAGAAAGAGTAGGATATATAAAACATTATGAGAAAAGAGAAAACAGAAGAGGAAAAGAAACTCCTTTCGATCCGGTGGAGGTACTTTAGTTAGTCTCAATGACCAGCTACGCCCCTGCTCGCAGCATATATGATCGAAAGAGTTCCTAAGATGTAGAGTAGGATAGCTATGCAAGAGCAAGATTGTGTAGGATAAGTGATCTAAGAGACTCGTCAGAGATGTTACCACTGAGAAGAGGATAGAACTTATTGTAATCCCTGCACAGAATACGAAATGGACAGTTCGAGGCATATGACGAAGACGCAATCGGAAGCCACAAGGGTGTAAAATTCCTTGTATGTCTTGCTGGGACAAAAAAGTTCACACTACTAAGTAGGTTCTCTGCATCTATATTACCCTTTATAAGCTTGTGCATGAACAAAATACCCAACATAGTGCGTCTATGTTCAAGTGTTGGTTACTCTATAAGTTTTAGTCTAGATTTATACGGGGGGAGTCTCAAAACAGGGTCCCAGCCAAGGTTACGCAGAGCAAACAAGAGAAACTGCTTCTGGACTGATTCGATCCGTTTACGAAGAATATCCGATTGGGGAATCCAAATACAGGATCCGAACTCTAATATCGGCCTCAGGAGAGATGTGTACAAGAGCTTGGTCGTGTACGGATTATTAAACTCCTTAGACCAGCGCTTAATAAAGCCTAGCGTACCCATGGCTTTATTCACAGTGAGTTCAATGTGAGCTCCAAAAGATAATTTATGGTCGAGGGTAATTCCTAAATCGATAAAAGATTCAACCTGTTCAAGCTGATAAGAATTTAAAAAATAGTTAGTCGGAAGGGGCGTTCTACGATAAAACGTCATCGATCTACACTTATCATTGTTTAAATGGAACAAGTTGTAGGAACACCATATAAATAATGAATTTAAATCAGCTTGAAGCAAGGCAGAGTCGTTAGGCGAGTTGTAACTAAGAAATATCTTCAATTCATTAATAAATAGCACGAAAAGAAGAGGACCAAGATGGCTGCCCTGAGGAACACCAGAAGTCACAAAGACCGGAGAGGAAGTGCAACTACTGAAAACTACCTTCTGTGTTCGCGACTGTAGATAAGACGAGATCCATTATGATTTTGAAAATAAAGCGAAGAGGGAAAAGCATTGGACCGTCTTTTTGAATTAACAAATTGGTAAAAGCTCTTAGGATCGTTGTTTAAGTTATTTTGTACACGAGAGAGGTAGTTTTTATAGCTGATACGGGTTTGGGCTTGAAATTTTGCCCTAGCAGTTGAGTATTTTGAGAAGTCTGATGATTTTATCGATCTTTTTGTAAACTTTTAAGCAAATATCTTAAGTGTCTTAGTCTTGCACAACTCCAAGGCACATTATTTTTTTGGTCGAATTTTACAAGCTCTTGAGGAATAGATATATCAAATAAGCTATACAGTTTTGAATAAAAAAATTTTTTGTAGCTGTTTCTACACAAGTAACTTGATTTAGATAAGACCAGTCAGTATTTAACAACAGATTATTAAGGAGTATATAATCAGTTTTTCCTAAAGCATCGCCTAAATATCATGTTAGTAGGTTCAGCAACCACAGTTACGCAAGGAGATCGAATTCAACTTGTAGAGTGGGATGATAAACATCTTCAGGACTAGAAATTGGGGATGTACGTGAAATATCAGTAAAAGTAAATCCAGTACTCGACCAAGCGAATTTTTGACAAAGTTTGCCTGAAACAAAGACAAGCTAAACAAGCAATCCAAAAAGCTATGCTGGCAGGTAGGAATAAAAAATGCGGAACCAGAGGAAGGAACCCAGGAAACAAAAGGAAGATTAAAGTCGCCCACAGCAACTTGAAAATCACAGTCGCGACAGCGCGGAAATGAGCTCTATCGCAGAGGCGTGCTTTAAATAAGTGGACTCTTCAGAAGAAGGAGGAAGATAAGAGCAGCTTAGGAATATATTAGAATCTCCAATGCTCACAGAAACACAAACAAATTCGATGTCGTCAGTATCAGGAAGATGAATAAGAGAAGCTTGAAGATTTTTGGTTAACAGCAATTAAGACTCCACCTAAATTACGATCCTTGCGGTCGACCCTAAAAATGCAATAAGAATTGCATAGAATCTCACTGTTAAGTATATGAGACTGAAGCCAAGTTTCTGTCATAATTAAAATGTCAGCATCAAAAGAAAAACTACACTCAGAGAAAAAATCGAGCAGATCGTGCTTGATATCAAGCAGATTTCGTGTCAGAAGTTCGGCAAGACAGAATTTTCTTGGATTCAAGAAGAAATACTTAAATCAAGCATGAATTTTCAAGCCCGATTTTTTTGTCTCACCTCCCTTGCCACCAAACACACAAAGTTTTCTCGATTTCAAGCAGATTTCTTCTTGAAAATTCAAGACGAAAAAACTAAATTGAAGCCGATTTCAGTCTTGCCGAATCGTGCTAGATTTCTCTGGGTGTATTTAAATAAAGGGATTGAAGTTTACTTCGAATTCCCCTTACGTTTTGGTATCTGATGATGAGGGACGATTTGAGTTTTTTGGGAACTTAGGAAGAGTAGCAATATTACGCTTGGGTCTAGACTCAAATTCATGAAGTATTGCAAATTCTTATGCCGACTTACCAAAAGAGCGTGTTGATTGATCATCGTATACATTTATGATTACAAGCGTGGACCTCTGTGGTCCGTTCTTTTACAAAAGCGAAGTTCGGACAAGACCTCCCATCAAATGCAATATTTGCCTTTTCATTTGTTTTTCTACAAAGGCTGTGCACTTGGAGCTGGTGCAGGATTTGTCTACTGCTTCGTTTCTATGCGCACTCAATTATGCACTGCACTACATACTAAGTTGCTTAAAAGTAACAGTAAAATGTAAAAAATTTAAAATTAGGGTTACATTATGTAAAAATCAAACTAATTAAAACTAATCGAGAAATTTGGTCGGAGAACGCAATCAATTTCGTAGGAGCGAAAAACGAGTTGGAGGAATTGAAGCAGCTGTTCCTGAATGATAAGCATCAGAAGACGATCTATATCTAGATCTCAGTTTTAGGGGGCGCGAGAAGGACATTACAACATTGATCTGTTTGTAAATTTTTGAAATCTCCCAAAATATTTTTGTTCAAATATGAATCTAAGCTGCGTCTCAATTACTGAATCTTATCCCAGCGGGTAAAACGTTGTGTCGGAACTTGATGGTTCGATTCCCAGCATTTTTTTTTGGATTATCTATTTGTCGCAAACAATAGTCAAATCAGAGTTATCATTTGGAAGTGTAAGAACAATGAAACTCGTACTGCCTTGTTTATTTTGAAATCTGGGAATTTTGTACTTTTAGAAAATCTCCCATTTTTAACTATAGTTTAAATCAGAGTAACCTTTAAAAGTTAAAAAAAAATTTTTTTTATGGCAACTACCAAAATATAAATAGATCAAAGACAACACTACGTATGAGTGATAACATTTCTTTTTTTCCACGTTAAGTACACACCGTAATCTTACGAAAAAAGGGACGACAGTTTGACCTTAAGTTTTCCATACAAAACGAGAGCGTAAGTTGAAGTCGGCCCTGCTCGACTTCGATATACCCGTTACTCAGGGAAAGATTTATTTAAAAAAATAAAATAAAATCACAAAATGCCCAGCGTAATTATTTGTTTGCTTAGAACTCGACGATCGTGATCTGATCGTGAAACGGTTTATGTTGTATCGATAAGTAATGATGATTAAAATATTTGTCTAGAGGGATCAAACCATTTTTTTTTAAATTGTGGGAGATATGAGGTCTTTTCCAAATTTCGGTGGTGGCAACTCTACTATCGTTCATCTGATCAGAAAATGATGTATGGGGGATCGATAGGTAATGATGACTAAATTTATGTCTAAAAGGTTTAAACAAGCTAGCTCCAAAATTGTGGGAGATATAAGGTTTGTTCCGGTTGTTCTATTTGTAAGTTTGAAGACGGAAATGGCATCTGGTCCTTCCTATATTTAACAAAAGAAAATTTTTATCGAGTTGACATATATAAAATAACGGCAACGTAAGCTTATGTCGGCCGTGCCCGTTTTCGATATTTACGGGTATAAGAAAAAAGTCGTTATAAGCAGAGCTGCAGTTATATGACAGTATTCGAACGGTAAAGCCGATATCTCCGCTACACAGAAAAAAAGATCAAATATCAATTTAATCTTGGCTGATCAATATGATATTTTATCAAATATCAATTTTTTCATATCATTTTGATGATAAATAATATTTAATTAATCGTACTAATATCAAATTGATAAGATAATAAATAAAATGAGAAAAAGGAAAGAGACAAAAAATGCTTATTATCGAAAACTTAGGCACCGTAGAAAAAATATAAATAGTCCCTTAGACGTTTGCCCGCACGCGTGTGCGGTGGCTCACTGCGTTGAGACGTCATTCCATTCGTGTAAAGTGCGAGTTCCCGGGTTCGATCCCCGGACAAGGTAATGTTTGTTAACTAACAAAAATGTTTAAATTTCTTTTCTTTCCAAACGGCTATGGCGCTAATATTACATAATATAACTTATATAAATAATATATGCGCCCAGCCATTTCCTAATATTTTTTTTTTTATTAAAAAAATGCCACTTTGATCTTAAACATATCATTTTGATATGATCGAAAATATCAGTTTGATATTTTCGAACAGGTCAATTTCATCTGCATCTTATCGGCTTTTTTTTGATATGAAAAAATGTCATTTTGAGTCCCAGATCATATCATTTTTTTTTTCTGTGTATGTATAAAACTTAATAGAACTATGTGGAAGCATACAAAAATCATGAATGGCATTCCAAAATAGTGACTTCATAATAGGTTAAGAACACAGAGCACATTTAACATCCAACCTCATGAGTTAAGCTGCTTAATCATCTTTTTCAATTTTTGTGCCAAAATTTTTAAATGTTTATGACTCATTATGTAAAATGTTAGATTTGCTCAGAGTGACTAACCTATAATTATAATTTAAAAATTTACTTTTTGATCCACTGCATTTCAAAGTATCTCAGAAAGTCCTTAAAAGCCTCTTCATCGGCAACTTGAGATTTAATCGTTTGAAAACATGCAACAATATCCTTGGCTGGGAGGAGTGGAAGAGACAGCAATTTGTAGTAAGCATTTCTGATTTTTCTATTTGTTTTGATGTGATGCACAAGATTCATTTACTGGGTTGCTCTACGTTTTACCGCCTGGGAAAAGTGAAACCAGCAAGTGTTCATTTTGATGTTTGGATAAACGTGACGAATCGCATTACGCATTGCCAATTCATAGTCGGTCATTATTGAGTTACCATTCAATGGAAATATTTCTTTCAATGTTTGAAACCCTCCGATTTTCTTGACATCAATACGTAAATAAAAGGGATTGCATATTTAAATAATGATACAAATTTGTTGAGATGATTAAACAATTCTTTTTTGATTTACCTAACGGACAAATTTTAAATGTGGCTTCCATGTTAGACTGAAAACAACGTGTTTCCTCCGGGATGTTAGCACGTATATTGTCCATTATATGATCAGATGCGAAGTAGCTGTAAGTAAAATCCTCAGATTCATAGGAAATTCATTTTTTGAGATTTCATGCTTTGTGCGGCTGTAACTTTCTATAACAGCGTGATTTTTGTATGCCTCCATGACTTCGTGCGCTCTAGTTGGTGGCTTTGGAATGTTTCTGTTCCTAATTTGCAGAAAATTTCGACGATGTTTATTAAAATTCAGCTGAGAATTTTGGTTTCTGTAATTTATGTAAGTCAACAATAATAAATAATTGAGGGTACCATTTAAATATTCATTTTGGAACAAGTACTTACTCCATTACAGCAGCGTCAAAAATCTCTCTCAATTCAGAAATTTGTGATGTAATTTGAGATGCCTTGGGTTTACCGCAACTTTCTTTTATAGAAGCCAACAACTTCAATTCGAGATCTCTTCTTTTTTGTCGCCATGCGAATGCCCGTGAAACGGTACCGCGAAATAGCATAATCCATTTTTTTTTGTAAAGACGAGCTTCGCAGTTTTTGTCTTTGCACGTGTACGCAACCGAACCATTTGCAAGAACTTTATTTTGCACGTACAATTGATTTTCTGCGATCGAATGTAAAATAGTTTTGTCGCGTCTTTTTCCTTGTATCATTTAAAACTCACACTCCTTTTCAGTCATTGTGACGCTTTGTGACCGACGACTCAAACAAAACTTAATTGAACGGACTTTTCCCTCTTCAAGAGCCGAACTGATGCTCGATGCCGGTGTTGCCAATTAAGCTATCTTAAATCAGAGTTGCCGATTTTTAAAATTTTATCGGTAATATTATTGTTGTCGAAAGTCGAGTGCATGGTGGAATTACTTATGGTAATTTGTGCATTAAGAGATATAGCTAATTGCACGAGAAAGTTCGCGAATGTGAGAGCACATGAATTTATGCATGAGTCAATCCTTCTTAAACCGAAATGATTTTGAGCCGTGTTGCCAACTATTTTTTCTCCAAAATAGTCGAAAATGGCTTATTCAAAATTGCTTTAAAAAATAGCTAAACAATTTTACATAACTTACATAACACTAGACAATTCTTAATTGGCAACATTGATTTAAAGATCTCATGCTTACAGTGCGAGAGTGACCTCGACAGTGAGAGAGACAAACTTTATTTGGCGGAATTATGTACCAGGTGTGGCGCTAACTGATATGTGTAAGCTCTAGAGATGGAGGTAATTTAAATGACCTAGTTCATTAGTTCATTTTTTGATGAAATATTTACTTTCGAGATAAAGTTAATTTTTGAATAATAGTTAATTTTTTGAACTATTCACTAATTGACCAATAGTTCATTTTTGTAAGCTATAGTTCATTTTTTGTGAAGTATAGTTCATTTTTGCGAACAATAGTTCATTTTATGGACTATACTTTTGTTTAGAGGAGAACCGATTGTCCACCTTCGCTAATAATTTTGACACTATTATTAACAACAATTAAGGGTTCAATTAAATCAATGTTTATTGTGGGCTCCCTGAAGTTGCAGTGATTTGGTTCTTTTTAGCCGGCACATTTAAAGCATAGCAATGCATTAGAAAAGCTCGCTCAGATGAGAGAGAGAGCTTTTGAACGTATAAGAGCTTTTGCATTACATAAAATACATACAAATTAAATAGCAAATTAAACAATGGGCTCGATGGCATTTACATTTAGTATTTTATTAATTAAATTAAATGTTCTGCTCCGGACATGCTCCCCCCGTTGGAAGGTCTTCACTTTCAACCGATGTGGTTAGAACGGGCAGAACAGCTAGCTTTGTTACTGCTCTTTTGGCAAGTCCAGATGCAGTACGGACAATGGCCACTCTGGGAACGGCATCCTCGCCTAGCACAGTCGACTCAACTCGACCAAGCCGCCACTTAAGGGATGGAATGTTGTCATCCTTCAGTAGGACCATGGCGCCTTCCAGTAGATTTGGTTGCGGTGTTCGCCACTTGCCTCGCTCTTGCAACAGCGACAGATAGCTCGTGCTCCACTTCTTCAAAAGATTTGCCGCATCTGGCAAACGCGCTGCCATCGACTCAAATGATTCTCCCTCAGATGTGTGACGTCTGGCTCATCGATTGTGGTGAAGCATGAACCAATGAGGAAATGAGCAGGAGTAAGAATCTTCGAGTAGTCTGGGCTTTCTGAAATGGCATAGAGAGGGCGAGAGTTAAGCACGGCCGAGATTTCGTAAACCAAAGTACGAAGTTCATCTATGGTGAGAATTGAGGAGCCAACGACGCGAAAAAAGTGGAATTTAGCTGATTTAACAGCTGCCTCCCAAAGCCCACCAAAATGTGGGGAACGTGGCGAAATAATATTCCAATCAATGCCATGGGAAAGACAGGTTTCCCGGACGGCATTGCGATGCGGATCGATCAAAAACAGTTCCTTTAGCTCGGCTAGTTCATTTTTGGCACCGACAAAGTTAGTCGCATTATCCGTCCAAATTTTGCGTGGTTTTCCTCGGATGCTGATGAAACGCCTAAGCGAAGCAAGAAACGACGCCGATCCTGAACGACTTCTAGGTGGGTCGCCTTGGTGCTGAAGCAAACAAATATTGCTATATAGCATTTTATGGGTGCCTTGTTCCGAGTCTCAGCCTTATGGTAAAAAGGACCACAGAAGTCGATTCCAGTCTACCTCAAGTTCACCCGCAAGAGCTGCCGACTCATTTGAGCACCATTTTCGAATAGGAAAGTGTCCACGATTTTGCAACGCCTTCACTTCGCGCTTAATCTCCACGACTTCTTCGACTGTGTCTCCACCAATTTTGGAACCAAGGGGATATGAAGGCTCTTCATCAATTGCCAATTGATGCATAGCACG
This sequence comes from Lordiphosa mommai, assembly GCA_018904225.1. Lineage (NCBI taxonomy): Eukaryota > Metazoa > Arthropoda > Insecta > Diptera > Drosophilidae > Lordiphosa > Lordiphosa mommai. Next base: position 59,021 of record JAEIFT010000632.1, on the reverse strand, counting down.
AATTGCCAAAAATGCCGCTGGTTTGGTACCGCATGTTACTGTGTCCAATTTGTTAGCTTCGATCGCATCAGATGGGTTGTCACGCCAGAGAATACATTGCAAATATTCGTCTGGATGGCAAACTCTTACGCAGCGGTACATCTTACATATGTCCCCACACAATGCGACCCTAAAGAAGCGAAATCGAAGCAAAGTTGTGAAGATCTTGGGTTGAATTGTTGGACCAGCCATTAGCAAATCATTTAATGAATATCCAGAGGTAGTTTTAGCCGATCCATCGAATACGACACGAAGAGCTGTGGTCGTGCTGTCGAGTTTGTGAACGCAATGATGTGGCAAGTAAAACTTAGGCGCTGTATCTTGAAGCTGAGATACTCGTGGATAAAAGCCGAGTACTGCGATTTCACATAAGGGTTCTTTGCAAATTTGACTTCCAAGCTTTTAAATCTGCGAAGAGCGCGATTGTATGAATCCCCAAGTGAGCTGGGATCACTCTTAAATGGAAGCTTGACTGAATATTGGCCATTTTCGAGACGAATATAATTTTTCTGAAAGAGGTGCTCACAAAGCGCGTCCTCTTCAGAAATTGAAGATGATGAGGCATAGCAGTTTTCGATTTCCCAAAACAGCCTAACGATTTTTGTTAATGAAATATCTGCTTCTGGTGGGGTTGGAGCTTTGACAAGTGAAACCAACGACGAATTCTTCGATTTTGCATATGGAAGACTTCCAGAGACCGTCCAACCAAGCTTAGTTTCCTGGAGTATTAATGTGCTGCCCTCTAAACGAGATTTCCAAACACAAATTAGGTCGAAAAATAAACCAGCTCCGATAAGCAGATAAATACGTTGCGACTTGTAGGCTTGAAGGCCCATAGCTTGTATTCTGTGACTGTACGAACATATCCACTGACTTATCAGAATCTAGAGACGACTCTCCGATACCAGAAATCGAGAAATGTGAATATCGAGTTTTGAGCTGGAGTTGGTTTGCAAGACGAGAGGTAACGAAGTTTAGTTGAGATCCTGAGTCGAGTACAGCATGGCAAGGTATCATGGCTCCATTGTGATGTTGAACCAAAACAATAATTCATAATTGTTCTCTGTTGGCTCCAAAGAACAAATGGTTTCCAAAGCGACTCCATCCAAACTGCCCCGAAGATGCTGGAACTTCTCGATCTTACTCATATCCAGATCACTTTCAACCACCGTAGAAAACATAGCGTAGTAATTTGGCCAATACATGTGCGCTCCGCAGAATTTGGGAATGTGCAGCTCAGGCAACCTGCATTTTCGCATGGACATGCTATGTTCGCATTCTCCAGAAAAATGTCGAACTGTGGTATAGTGTGCGCTGCTTGGCAGACGCACAGCTCCAAGTTCGCGAACCAATTTTGACTTCACTTCAATAAATAAATTGTTAAAGTTGAAGCGCGAATCCGAAGCTAGCTTCAACAAAACCATCTTCTCCAGACTTGTCTGCGCAGCATCGAAATCTGATTTTAAATTTTCAAGAAATTCAATGCGCACCACAAGCTCTGACTCATCAAAGCTAGACACCACCTCCGGGTCGTAGAAATCATTTAACGCGTTTAATTGACGGTTCACAGAGGCCGCTTTAGCACTGAAAAACACCTTGGTTTCAGCCATGTTGAGTTTTTGCACCACACCGAACCGAAAAGTATTTTGCAAGTAAATGTACTTGTTGGCACAACAAAATAAGTTACCCTTTTTATATGCGCGCTAGCCAAGTCAAAGGTGACGCTTGGTTAGATCGACGGGTCTTATGTGCACTTTTTTCGTTTTAGTTATGTATGTCACTGCACTATGTCACTGCACTAAACAGAAACAAAGTTTTGCACAGCACAAAGTATTTGTAAGTTTGTTGCACAACACAAAATATCACCCTGTATTGCGCGCGCGCCAAGCTATGATGCTTGTTTCGACGAACGGTTCTTGTGTGCTGTTGCTTTGGTATGCTTATGTACATACATATGTGGCCGTTGCACCCGCGCGAAAACCAAAACGAAAAACCGAAACCAAAATTGTTTCTAAGCGCGTATGTGTTCTTGCAAATGTTTTTGTGTGTGTGTTTGTGTGCTTGTCACCGACTTGTGAACAAGCAGCAGAAATTATTTCAACAAAATGAAATAATTATAAACCGAACCGACTTGCAACTTCAGATCACGTTCGAGGGTCACCAAATGTTAAGAGGAGAACCGATTGTCCACCTTCGCTAATAATTTTGACACTATTATTAACAACAATTAAGGGTTCAATTAAATCAATGTTTATTGTGGGCTCTCTGAAGTTGCAGTGATTTGGTTCTTTTTAGCCGGCACATTTAAAGCATAGCAATGCAATAGAAAAGCTCGCTCAGATGAGAGAGAGGCTTTTGAACCTATAAGAGCTTTTGCATTAGATAGATCAATTTGTTTACATAAAATACATACAAATTAAATAGCAAATCAAACAATGGGCTTGATGGCATTTACATTTAGTATTTTATTATTTAAATTAAATGTTCTGCTCCGGACAACTTTATTTTAACAACAAATTCATTTTTTAACTGCAGCAAATTTACCTTTTCAATTTTCATTTGATTACACAGTGCATCACATAAAATCTGAACCAATTTTTGAGAATCGACAGTGAAAGTACTTGCAAAAACTAGAAATTCTGCATTATTACTTTTGCCAAATTGGTTCGGGTTTCGATTTTATGCTATCATCCATTTTTTTTTCTCAAACTGGATTTTGACAACTTTTTCGATATTTTGATACGGCTATATCTCGTAAACCGAGAGAAAAATTTTTTTTCTGTCTTCAGCAAAGTTGTACGTATTGAATGGGAGAAAAAATATGCGAAACAAACTTACCCGAAAAAAATTGCACCTTGTGACTCAAAATCGCAAAAATTTAAATTTTTTAAAAATTTTTCTACAATTTTGGGGCAATAACTCGACCACACATCCTCAAATATGTCGTTTGTTTCTTTTTTGCTTCATTTCGAATGATACAAATGTTTTTCAATTTATCTTATGGCTTTTATTACATAGAAAATATGAGTTTATTGTTGTTATGTGTGTATGAAATAGAGATGAAAATATGTTAATTGTTGACATCCATTGAATTTGATGACCCTGGTTCTGATTATCTCAATCTTCTCGTGGGTTGTTCAAAATCATCATCTGAGTCTTCATTATCATTTTCATTATAATCTGAATATAATGGATTCAATGGCATATCTTTTTCTGTGGTCCACCATCTTCAAAATCGGGTAAAATGTGCTTCTTTTAGATGTTTCCAATCCAAAAGTGTTATGTAGCATTTTTTGCACACGGTGTTTGGCGTATAATCTTCAGCACTTAAATCAGGTTCAGCGAAATATTCAGTAGTAGCTTCTATGAATTCCGCACTAAACAAATTTTTCGCTCCTTTTCGTCTCTTTTCAACACTATATGACCACAAACGGAACAAAAATCATTTATTTTTGGGCACTTGGTAATTTTCATTTTGAAATTTTGAATGTTTTTCTGCTTTTAAAATAATTGTCTCTCTAAATCAGCGATGGGCAAGCCCTTGCTCCCAGCAGCTCCCATTGCTTCGACTTAATTTTTGGCAATTGCCGCCAACTTGGCGGGATCGCAATTGCGCATTCGCAAATGAATAAAACAAAACAAAATGCATGTAATTCATGGCGTCAAGTCTTAAAAACAGACGGAAACAAAAACAAAATATATGCAGTGAGTGCGACCTAGACTTGGGCTGCAGACGGCGTCTGGAGTCGATGCTCGTTTTTTATTGATCTTGTTGTTGGAATGCTCCCAAACTGAATTATCGCTCCCACCGCTGCTCTAAATTATTATTGTCTGGTTGCACAAAACACGCATGATAAACCAAAGACGCAACCATACATCGCGTAAACAAGAAAAAAAATAAAAAATAAAAAAACTGTAGAAAAATTGTTAAAAAATTTAAATTTTTGCGATTTTGAGGCACAAGATGCAATTTCTTCGGGTAAGTTTTTTTCGCATATTTTTTCTCCTATTCGATACCTACACCTTCGCTGAAGACAGAAAAAAATTTTTCTCTCGGTTTACGAGATATAGCCGTATCAAAACATCGAAAAAGTTGTCAAAATCCAGTTTGAGCAAAAAAAATGGATGATAGCATAAAATCGAAACCCGAACCAATTTGGCAAAAGTAATAATGCAGAATTTCTAGTTTTTGCAAGTACTTTCAGTGGCGATTCTCAAAAAATGGTACAGAATCGATGACCGTAAAAATGTTGCCCAGTGTTATTGAACGTTTCCAAAACGAAGGGTTTTTCATTAAATGCATTATTGACATTATTAATAATTAATTTGCTACATTTAAAAAAAAAGTGAATTGGTTATAAAAATATATATAGTTCACAAAAATTAATTAAAGTTCATAAGATGAACTATTGTTCACAAAAATGAACTATTGGTCAATAAGTGAATATATTCAAAAATTGAACTATAGTGTTCACAAAAACCTAGTTCATTAGTTCATTTTAAGGAATAGTTCATTGGAAATAGTTCATGAAAATCATCACAACTTCTCATTATATTCTCTGATATGAAACCAGGCTGAGCTGAGCTGAAACCAGGCGGCCTTAGTTCATTTTGTAGTCGGTCTAAATGAATTAAGACCGCGCGGTCTAAATTCACGCGGTCTAATTTCACGCGGTCTTATTTCAATCCCCCGACTGGCGTTTCATTCCACCGCGCTCTCCGCACTATGGCGGATTATGGGAAGCTGCCGTTAAAACAGCCAAGCATCATTTTTACCGTTCTGCTGCCAATTCTTTGCTAAATTTTGATGATTTGCGTACTCTTGTTTGTCATATTACCGCGAGCATTAATTCTCGACCATTACTCCCAATTACAGAGCATCCCGATGACCTTGATGCCTTGACCCCAGCGCATTTTTTGGGTACGGCAAACCTCACTGTATTCTCTGCGCCAGACGTCACTGGATTGAACTTCAATCGCCTCGATCGTTGGCAGAGAATCAATCAACCTTCAACAGACGTTCTGGTCGCGCTGGCGGGAAGAGTACCTCACGCTTCTTCAGCAGAGGTCGAAATGGCGAACCGATCATCCTGGGATCAGTATTGGCGATGTTGTTCTCGTCAAAAACGAGAACCTACCTCCACTCAAGTGGCCGCTGGCTAGGGTGGCCAAGCTGATCGTCGGAGGAGATGGCTTTGCCTGGGTGGCGGAGTTGAGAACTGCCACTGGTACTACAACAAGGGCTGTCGCCAAGCTGTGTTTGCTGCCCAAGAAGGATGTTGAAGGCCCGAGTCCTCCAACGGGGGGAGAATGTTCGGCTAAGCGCCTTCCCCAAGCAGCTCAAACTAATAGCTTAAACTAAGAGACTGTTCTAACTAAAGAGAATTGTAACTTTGCTTCTTCCTTTAACTGCTTGCTCTCATTTGTCGCTTTGTTTTTGTCACTTGTTGCTCGCCGTCTGCACAACAAGCTGCGCCAGCCACTTTGGCTGCTGCGCTCAGTCTCGTTCCGTATTCAGTTGCAACCGGCAGGGATCGCGTCTGATTTGCCTATCGCGCTTTCAATTATTCTAACAACAATTGTATCAACTAAAACTTTGCTAAATTGAATAAGAAACATTTTGTTAATTGTTTTATTATTTTGTGGCCATACTTTTTATGGTCAAATCTGTTCTGGCTATTTGAGCCAAATGCTAGGGAAAAAGCTAACTAGTCCAACAGTAATTATTATCACTCACACTAACACCTGATAAAAAAAAATGGTTTAATATATTTAAATAGTCCACTAAAAAAGATTCCAATTCCTCGTCTCTGCTGAACTATTCCTGGTGTAACGTAAAGGGTTCCAATATGACTTAAACCCCCACCGCACTGATTAAGATAATAATCATGATAAAGTTTCTCCATGATGGTAATTTTAATTATGCTTAATGAAATACTAATATAGTATTATTTATAGTATTTCTCTCCTTTTCCTGAAGTGCACCGTAAGGAACACTGGATCAGTAGAGGTTACAAATGGTATTTTATTACCACTTAAATCAGTGATTAAAATTGAAATACCTTTTGGTGAACTTGTTTCTAGTGGATAGTGCTCGATATTAGTAAACTGAAACATTGTTTCTTTCCCGTTGTAATATAAAATACGAAGTCATCGTGATCTTCTCTCTCTAAATTCGCCCTTTGGAAGCTCACCAAGCAGGTTTCCGATCAAGAACCCTGACGGGTCTTGGGCCAGGCACCCACTGGATCGTGCGGAAGCCTTTGCCTGCAATCTTGAGAGCAGGTTTCAGCCATTCTCCACTGCTTCGGCAAACAGAAATGAGGAGGTGCAGAACTCAATGGATGCTCCCCTTCAAATGGCCCTCCCAGTCGCACCCATTACTTACCAGGAGGTGAAGGACGAGGTTAAGGCCTTGAAAAATAACAGGTCCCCTGGATAAGTCATGATGGACAGCAGGACAATAAAGCTGCACCCTCATAACGCTATTATGTTCCTGCTGCTCATATTCAACGCAGCACTGAGGCTGAGCTATTTCCCTGCTGCATGGAAGAATGCTAACATGGTGATGTTGCACAAACCTGGCAAGCCTCCAGAACAACTGGGATCTTATAGGCCAATCAGACTCCTTCCAGCATTTGGCAAACTGCTGGAAAGATGTCTACTACGTAGGATCCGAGTAACTCCAGCTGCAAGAAGAAGTATACCCAAGTTTCAGTTTGGGTTTCGACTCAGACATGGCACTCCTAAACAACTCCACAGAGCGGTCAACTTCGTGCTGGAAGGTTTAAACGCCAAGGAGTACGTTGGTGCAGCGACCGTGTCTGGCACACAGGCCTGCTATCGAAAATCAAGGGAATGCTCAATTCTTAACTCTTTCTGATCATCAAATCATTCCTTGATGATAGATCCTTCAGGGTGGTCCAGGAAGGCCTTGCATCCCGAAAGAAGAGAATTCGAGCAGGAGTTCCTCAGGGCAGCGTGCTAGGCCCAACTCTGTATAGCCTGTTTACAAGTGACATGCCAACCGCTCGGTCAGTGCCAATCGACGACCCGCAGGACCTATTAGTAGCCACGTTTGCAGATGACACTGCGATGATGGTCAGAAATCGGTGTGTCTATACAGCCACCGATACGCTCCAGGAGTACCTGACAGGGTTCGAGAACTGGGCGTGCAGGTGGAACATCGCAGTGAACCCGGAGAAGTGTGCAAATATAACATTTATGCTAAGGAGGGACATCAGCCCTGGAGACTTCTTACATGGAGAGGTGCTACCTCACAAAACCAGCCATAAATACCTCGGGGTCACACTTGACAAAAGGCTCACATTTGGCCAACATGTCAACGAGGTGGTAGGCAGCATGAAAGCCTAAAGCCAATATCAAGCTCTCGCTTAAAAATGGTTTTAATATACAAAGTAATCTTTGCACCAATCTGGCGGTACGGTGTGCAGGTGTACGGAATCGCTGCAAAGACTCATCTAAACCGAATACCAGGCCAAGATGCTGAGGAGTATTTCAGGAGCCGAGTGGTACATCCGCACACGAAACCTTGAGCGGGATTTCAAAGTCTCCATGGTAGGGGATATTATAAACACACAAGCAGCTCGGTACTTGGATAAGGTCGCGTGTCACCCAAACAATCTGGCAAGGGCGTTGCTAAGAAGGAGAGGGATCAACGGGATTCGAGCCAGGAGAAGACTGCTTCGCTTACACCCCACTGACTTAGCCAGTCGCAGGATTTGATCACCACCCACATGATAAACAACAACAAAATAATAAAATAATCTCTGGCTCTCGCTTAGAGCAGGGAGCCAAAAGATTGGGAGCAGGAAGCCTCGATTGGCTCGCAGCTCTTTACTTGGAGCTCTTGGCTCTGAGCAAGGAGCCCCAGATCGGGAGCTGGGAGCTAGCAGCCAGCTCCTAGCTCTTGTCCTATAGCTCTCGGCTCTGAGCTAAGAGCTAAATCTAAAGAGCCAGGAGCTAGCAATCGGCTCGCAGCTCTTTACTAGAAGCTCTCGGCTCTGAGCTAGGAGCCCCAGATCGGGAGCTGGGAGCCAGCAGCCGGCTCCCGGATCCTGAGCTACAGCTCTAGACTACGAGCTGAGAGCTAAGTCTAAAGAGCTAGGAGCCAGCTCCGCTCAAGAGCAACAGCTCTCGGCTCTCGAACTATTTTTCTACTCTGCACCAAAGGTACCGAGAGTATATGGACTTGTGGAAATTTATGTAACAGCAAGAGGGAAGCACTTCCGAACTATATATATTCTTGACACATACTTAGTAACTGTCGCCAAAAGATATAGAAGTGATCTTGTGAGTAAAAGTTTTAATTAAAAAAACTTTTAATTTGATCTTCCGATGCGGGATCGAACCCACAACCTCCTACACAGTAGGGACACACGCTACCCACTGAGCCACACAAGGCCATAAAAAGTTTTTTTAAGTTTTAAAACTTAAATTTTGCTCTGAGTCTAGTGGTGTCACATTAAAAATTGTTGAATTATATACAAACGTACAGAGTATATTACTGACGAGCTTGCCCGGATTTCGTAACTGTTTTCTTAATAAATATTCTAAAAGCGTCTGAAAAACATTGTTGTTTGGATTTGACGTTAAACAGTAGGTTCCTTTCTCTTGAGCGCACACGCGCCTAGAGATTGAGAGAAGCTCGGCTTGGCACTTTGGGGCTGTAACAGCCAGAGCCGGTTGGTTCTCAGCTCAGATCTTAGGTTTTATGAGACGGAAGCTTGCTGTTGTTAGCTGCTAGCTCCCAGCTCCCGAGCTGGGGCTCCTAGCTCAGAGCCGAGAGCTACAGGTAAAGAGCTTAGAGCCGATTGATGGCTCCTAGCTTTTTCGATTTAGCTTTCAGCTCGGAGCCGGAAGCTGTGGCTCAAGAGCCGGGAGCCGGCTGCTAGCTCCCAGCTCCCGAGATGTGGGCTCCTAGCTCAGAGCCGATAGCAAACATGTAGAGAGCTCCGAGCCTATTGCTGGCTCCTAGCTCTTTAGACTTAGCTCTCAGCTCGTAGTCTAGAGCTGTAGCTCACGAGCCGGCTGCTGGCTCCCAGCTCCCGAGCTAGGGCTCCTAGCTCAGAGCTTCTAGTAAAGAGCTGCGAGCCGATTGCTAGCTTCTGGCTCTTTAGATTTAGCTCTCAGCTCAGAGCTACAAGTAAAGAGCTGCGAGCTGGCTCTAGAGAGCTGTGAGCAAAGAGCAATTCCGAACAAGTAGCAACACACATTATTTTCTTGCCATAACCATAATACTAAATTAATTCAATTATAAACTTCACTACATTATGAGTTGCTTAAAAGTAACAATAAAATGTAAAAAAATTTTTATTAGGGTTACACTATTTACTACTAATTAATTAATTAAAAATTAATTAATTAATAATTTAAACTAATTAAAAAAAAAAAAAAAAAAAAAAAAATCAGTAATGCCTACTTCCCAAATTTCAGTTACATTTTCAGGAATATTTACAGCTTAGTAAATGCACACTTGATGTTCGGAGCAGAACCCCTGCGCTTCGCCACCCATGTAAAGTGCTGCAGCAACTTTACCAACATATATTAAACTCATTTAAATTCAAGGGCCATCAGCCACCAAATTGTATTTGCCTTTGGTTTGCCTAACACACTCTTGTCAACTCTCTCTCTCTCTCTATCCCGCTCGCATGTTCTATATTTAGAATTTGCAGCTGTGCAGCTGCCTGAGCTATGCTCTTATACAAGTTAATTAGACGTAGCACTACAAAAGTTTATCATTGGCCTAAAGTTCAACATCGGCCAACACTCCAAAATTAATTTGATTACAACATAAATTCATATCAGCACACGCGCAGCCAAAATTGCTGACCTAGCGTTTGCGACATTTCCTCAACATAAGTTCATATCAGCACACGCGCAGCCAAAATTGCCGACCTAGCGTTTTCGACATTTCCTGGCCAGCTCAGGCCAATGCAGCTGCAACAAATTCTTCGAATTAGCCGCTGCAATTCTACACCAGCCATCCAACGTAGCTGCCGCGAATCCAGCCAACGTCGACGTCACCGCCGCAGCCGTCGCCACCGCAGCCGTCGCCACCGCAGCCAACGCCAGCCACAGTTCTTAAGGGCAGGACAGTTAGCTTTCTAGGCCGGACGGCGGGGGGGTGCACAAATTTAAATCAGTCTAAAAAATCTCTTGAATAAATCGGTTGTACTCTCAGCCAAAACAAAACTTTTATTTTCGTATTTTTTTTGTTATTTCCGCGACTTCGGAGATTAACTGGCGCCCGAGCAGGGACCGCGCGCGCGATCGAAAGGACAAAACGATCCTAAGTTCGTCGGTATCTACAAAACGAGAGGACAAAACGCTCCTAAGTTTTCGCGCTGTTCCAAAAATAATCCGGAAGACTCCAGCAAATTAATTTCTGCTGCCAGATTAAAAAAACCTCGGCGGGATTGACCTATCCATCAAACTCGCCCATCGGTGGCCCATAAATCCTAGAAAGGTCCGTCCCTAGGATACTCTCACTAAGTGTTGGTCGCAGGATCCCCAGTTGGAGCTAAAGTTCTAAAAAGGAAAACATCCGGACAGCCAGGAGAGATGGCCACATCAATATTTTTAATGTAAGTTAATTATAAGTGATACAAAAACGAAATCAACAATCCAAAAGCAAAGAGAAGCTAATAAATAATAATAATAAAAAACAAAAGAAGCAAGTCCAAATATAATAAAAGTGAAATAAAACAAAAAACCTAAAACAACAAATAAATTTTTGCAAGATGAACAAGTGAAACCAAAAGAAAAAATATAATAAAAAAAAAAATAATAATATTAAAAATAAACGAAAGTAAAAGATAATTTACTACGTCAACACTGGTCTCCGAAAGGACAAACAGTATAAATATTCCAATTTTAACAACCTCTGGGACCCTCCAAAATAGAAGGAAAAAACGAGAATCTGGTTTTAAACAATAAAAAATAAGTAATAATTCTAATAATAATACAACTTGGAAAAATTTTTAAATCAAAACCTTATTTTGCAAAAGTTTATTAGTTAGTTATGGTGCTTTTTATTTTTCAAGATTTCCCAATTTTTCAACTGAGCAATTTTAATGTAATAAAAATAACTCTCTCAAAAATTAAAATTAAAAAAATATTTTTTCTTAACTTTTGTCGCTTGTAATCATCAAGTAAGCTTAGGTGTTACTACCATTTCTTGAAACAAAATTTAAAACTAAATGTCGAACCATAACAACCTGATCAGACCACCCATACTTAATCTGACAAGTATAGAAGAGGAACAATTAGTACAGACAACAGCACATATAATGTGCCGCTTGACCAGGCCATAGCCAAATACCTTACACTGCACTATGCAGACAAATGAGATTTAATGTCTCTAGAGTACCAGATGACAACTCTGGTCCAAGGTAATTTAACTGTGGAAGAATTCTATCAGGAAGTTTACAAACATTTAGCCCTGATCCTTAAACAAAATTGGATGCATGGGATTGGGCAGAGAAGCCGAACAAATAATCACTAAATTATACAGAGATAAAGCCCTCGACATGTTCGTCAGAGGTCTTATAGGAGACCTGTCTTGGTTACTTGGAATGAAGGAACCGGCAGACCTTCCATCAGCCCTACATCTTTGTCTAAAACTTGAAAACCAAACTTACCGCACAAATCATGCAGCCACAAACGGGCAATCAATTAGTTTTAGGAACGCAAACCTGAAACCCACTCCATCTCCACGATCTATGCAATATATCGATAGCCCACGTTTCCGGCAAGCCACTCCAGTTCTTCCAAGAGCTTTTGCATTTGCAAACATTGGTAACTATATGCCCCAATAGCCATTTGCTGCTCCCCACCAGACTTTTAATTATGGTTACCAACAACCGATGGCAGTTCCAAGACAATCCAATCCTGGATATTCTTACCAACAACAGCAACAAGGTGCACCTCCTCGCCCAACGGCATCTAAATCGCTGCCACGTCCAGAACCAATGGAAGTGGATTCCAGCATCAGAACTAGAATGGTCAGTTATATAAATAGACCACAATTTGAAAGCGGTAAAAGACCACCGGGACAAGTCACTCAGCCAGATAAAAAGCAACGCAACTTTAATATTGAATTAAATGCAATTACTGGGGAACACGACCCTAATGACCTTACTCCCGAACAATATGACCAAATCGTTGAAACTATCGAACAAGCTAACGACTACGACTACTACCTGGACTACTCCGACTTAAATTTTTTAGAATAGCCAGCTCTTCGCTATCGTATTCCGAAGTAAAACTGAAGAGCGGACAAATTCTCAAAATTCTTTTGGACACAGGATCCAACAAAAATTATATTTAACCTCGTTTTATCTCAAATCTAGAAAAAAAAAAATCTAATTTAAAGCTAGAACATTAACAGGAGAAATTGAGATTACTCATCGTAAATAGACGTACCTCTTCAATATGTATGTTCAAATAACTGTTTTCCAAACCCAACGAAAAACTGACTTACACGACCAAAGTACAAGCCGAAATCCGCACTACTACGGTTACTCCGGTATACTCAAAGTTCTACCAATACCCAATGTCTCTAAAGGACGAGGTAGACAAACAAATAAAAGAAATGTTGGACGACGGTATCATGCACCCGTGTGGATTGTGCCCAAAAAAATGGACGCCCCTGAAGAAAAACGAGAGCGTAATTTGAAGTCGGCCCTGCTCGACTTCGATATACCCGTTACACAGGGTAAGGTTTTTTTAAAGAATATTTTATTAGATCACAAATTGTGGAAGATATGAGTTTTTTTACAAATTACGGGGAGGCAACTCTACTATAACTCATCTGATCGGAAAATGATGTATGGCGGATCGATAGATAATCATGATTAAAATATATGTCTGGAAGCGTCTGGAACAATCCATTTTCAAAATTGTGGGAGATTTGAGGTATTTTTCAAATTGAGGGGGCGGGAACTTTTCTATCGTTCATCTGATCAAGAAATTATGTATGGCGGATCGATAGGTATTGATGATTAAAATATATGTCTAGAAGGTTTAACAATGTATTTTCAAAATTGTGGGAGATATGAGGTACTTTTCAAATTGCGGGGGCGGCAACTCTACTATCGTTCGTCTGATCGGAAAATGATGTATGGCGGATCAATAGGTAATGATGATTAGAATATATGTCTAGAAGGTCCGAACAATCTATTTTTAAAATTTTGGGAGATATGAGGTTTTTTCATATTGCGGGGGCGGGAGGGGGCGTGGCAAAAATTTCAAACAAACTCGACAAACTGGCATGGTACACAGAACGAGACTTACAAACAAACAACTTCTATAATATCCTTCACCACGAAATAGAACAAGCTGACTCAACATTACGGACTATTACGTCTTCCTTTAAAAAACGAAATACTAGGGCAATAAATATGATTGGATTAGAGGGAAATATTAACAGGCTAATTTCCCATAATAACAGACAAGTAATAATAAATACTGAGCTTGAAAAGAGAATAAACAACTTAACTGAACTAAGTAACCAGATTGTCAATTCAATTAGGAAAGATAGCTCTCTTAGCGACGAAATAGCCATTAACTTCCAAAACCAAGTCAGATTAATTAAAGAAGAAATTATAAATATAAAATATGCATCCAATGGGCAAAGATTAATGTTATTAATACTTTCTTGCTTGATGAAAAGAGTTAAGTTTAGTAAGTGATCAATTTCAAAAGGCCAATACACCCCTAATCTGAGTTGAAGAAATGATGGAATTTGCAGACGTATCTGTCCTTCATAACAAAACCATTTTGCTCTATATTGTAAAAGATACCAAATCTAAAAAGAGGAAAATTTCGATAACCTGCTTATTCGACCAATTGTTAGAAATAATACTATCATTAATTTAGAATTTAATGAAATTTTTAAAATCAAGAAAACATTTTCGGAATTCAAACAACTTGTAAGTCATTTAATAATTTAAAAGTATGCGATAAGAACAAAATTGTTAAAATTAATAATAATAAGTGTCTAGCCAGGCTTTTATTAGGAGAACATGCGCTGTGTGGTTTCAGTAATGCAGACCACATCCCAACCATCGAAGAGATGGGACCCGGCACAATTATGCTTAACAACTTTAACGGCACACTCGGCTATAACAATACCAAACGAGCCCTCGTGGGAACCTACTTGATCAAAATTTTTAACTCAACGATCTACATTAACCAAAAAGAAATAGGCAACATGGAATCTACAGTAATGAAGCCAATTCCACCCGTATTTCAAATCACTCCAAAGGAGACAGAACGCCTACGAATTCTATCGCTAGAAGCACTAGAAGTACTACATATCAACAACACCGAAGAACTACAGTTGCTTCGTAATCCCGCTTCAGTAAACAGAGTTACTTTCACCACCCTGTTCATCATATCAATACTTCTGGCTTTCATACTACAAGCAATCCGACGAAAGCACAAAAAGGTTGTCCTACATTTAAATTCAACCGTGGCATCCCCAAAAGAAGAAACTAAACCAACCCCAGCTACAACTGCAGGAATTCCTCAAATTCCAAAAATTCTCCAATTCAATAACATCCCATACTTCTAATAATCGCTTGAGGACAAGCTCAAACTAAAAGGAAGAGTAATAACACGTAGCACTACAAAAGTTTATCATTGGCCTAAAGTTCAACATCGGCAACACTCCAAAATTAATTTGATTTCAACATAAATTCATATTAGCACACGCGCAGCCAAAACTTGCTGACCTAGCGTTTGCGACATTTCCTCAACATAAGTTCATATCAGCACACGCGCAGCCAAAATTGCCGACCTAGCGTTTTCTCGACATTTCCTGGCCAGCTCAGGCCAATGCAGCTGCAACAAATTCTTCGAATTAGCCACTGCAATTCTACACCAGCCAACCAACGTAGCCGGCGCCGATCCAGCCAACGTCGACGTCACCGCCGCACCCCACGCCGTCGCCACCGCAGCCAACGCCAGCCACAGTTCTTAAGGGCAAGCTTAGGTACTTTAAATCAGTCTAAAAAATCTC
Organism: Lordiphosa mommai; assembly: GCA_018904225.1. Lineage (NCBI taxonomy): Eukaryota > Metazoa > Arthropoda > Insecta > Diptera > Drosophilidae > Lordiphosa > Lordiphosa mommai. The sequence continues at coordinate 43,936 of JAEIFT010000632.1, read as the reverse complement.
TTGAATAAATCGGTTGTACTCTCAGCCAAAACATAACTTTTTTTTTTGTATTTTTTTTTGTTATTTCCACGACTTCGGAAATTAACTTACATGTTGTTAACGCAGGGCGAAAGCAGCGCTGCTTATGCAAAGCAGAGACCACACACACATTGTAAAGATCAGGCGAGCTTCACTTGCATTTGAGAACCCAATTAAACAGCATTTGTAATTTTATTTGCGCGCCTTGTTTAATCATTTTTGGTTGGTTTTAACTGGGCCAATTTAGGGATGCAAACCAGTATCTCCACATAAAATTTGGTGACCGATGTGATTGGTGCAAGTCGGCTATATATATATAGATATATATATTTTTGCTCTCGGTTCGGTTCAAACTGTTTTGCCGGTCAGTGCTGTGAACAAATAAACATACACACACAAATATTCATACATTGTTACAGAGCCAATGCGCACTTAGCAACAAGCACAGAAACTTTTTCGTGCGTCGCGATTAATGCTTATGCTTATGTGCAGTGCAGTTACAATTACACAGTTAAACGAGAGCGTAAGTTAAAGTCGGCCCTGCTCGACTTCGATATACCCGTTACTCAGGATATAAACATGTCCAAATTGTGGGAGATATGAGTTTCTTTCCAATTTGCGGGGGAGGCAACTGTACTATAGCTCATCTGATCAGGAAATGATGTATGGCTGATCGATAGGTAATAATTATTAAAATATATGTCTAGAGGGTTCAAACAATCTATTTTCAAAATTGTGGGTGATATGAGGTATTTTTTAAATTGCGGAGGCGTGAACTTTTCTATCATTCATCTGATCAGGAAACGATACATGGCGGATCGATAGGTAGTGATGATTAAAATATATGTCTAGAGGGTTCGAATAATCTATTTTTAAAATTGTGGGAGATATGAGGTATTTTTCAATTTGCGGGGGCGGCAACTCATATATAGTTCATCTGATTGAAAAATGATGTATGGCGGATCGATAGGTAATAAAGATTAAGATATATGTCTAGAAGGTTTGAACAGTCTATTTTCAAAATTGTGGGAGATATGAGGTACTTTTAAAATTGCGGGGGGCGGAAACTCTACTATCGTTCATCTGATCGAAAAATTATGTATGGCGGATCGATAGGTAATGAGGATTAAGATATATGTCTAGAAGGTTTGAACAGTCTATTTTCAAAATTGTGGGATATTTAAGGTGTTTTTCAAATTGCGGGGGTGGCAACTCTACTATCGTTCATCTGATCGGAAAACGATGTATGGGGGCTCGATAGGTAATGATGAGTAGAATATATGTCTAGAAGGTTCGATCAACCTAACTCCAAAATTGCGGGATATTTGAGGTGTTTTTCAAATTGCGGGGGTGGCAACTCTACTATCGTTCGTCTGATCGGAAAACGATGTATGGGGGCTCCATAGGTAATGATAAGTAGAATATATGTCTAAAAGGTTCAAACAACCTAACTCCAAAATTGTGGAAGATATTAGGTTTTTTTCAATTTGCGGGGAGGCGGGGGGCGTGGCAAAAAAAAACTAAACTTGATCTGCCTGCAAGAATAAGAAATATATGTTCCATACACCTCAAATCTCTATCTCTGACCATCTCTGAGATCTAGGTGTTCATACAGACGGACGGACAGACGGACAGACGGACATGTCTATATCGACTCGGCTATTGATGCTGATCAAGAATATATATACTTTATGGGGTCGGAAATGCTTCCTTCTGCCTGTTACATACATTTGCACGAACTTAGTATACCCTTTTTACTCTACGAGTAACGGGTATAAAAATCTTTGATTTTGGCGCGTCTATCATTCGCGCATATAGGGTGTTTTTTCTTGTGTCTTTTCGTGCATTGAACTTTTAGAATGCCTAATGAGATTGGTGATAGTGCCAAAAGCGGCCCTTTGGGTGGCCCTAGTGATTATGATTTTTATAAAGCTAAAGCTGGATCGGTCGTGAGGCAGCTTAGGGCTTTATACGCGTTTTCAACGTCAGAAGAAATTTCGGATCTTGATGAAGCCGAGCTTCAGGTGCGCTTAGAACTTATTGAGCGCATGTATACCGAATTTGATGCAGCTCAGTCTAGCCTGGAGAGGCTTGATTTGTTGCAATTGACCACAGATGAACGAGAAAACTTTACCCAATTGTATGTGAAGGTAAAGTCACGATTTTCTCGAGAACTACAAGCTTAGCGAGCGTCAACAAATGCCCATTCTACGACCGTTCGCCATTTTGCTGAAGAAAATAGTTCTTCGTTTGGATGCTCCATGAACAGGACTCGGTTGTCTGATCTTCAACTTCCTCGATTTTGTGGCAACTATACGGATTGGCCGGATATTTTCTCGATGTTCTCATCTTTTGTGGATAAAGATCATCGTATTTCTAAACTCGAAAAGTTTCAGCATCTACGTGGGAGCTTGGATGGGTCGGCTTTGGATACAGTTCGATCTCTTGAGCTCACCGAGGAGAATTATGACAAGGCCATAAGTTTATTAAAAAGTCGATTTGATAATAAGCTTTTGCATTTTCTGGCACACAAGCTCAACGTGCATCTTCGGGCTCTTCAGACATTGGCTACACCTGAGGAAACATCGGATGGATTTCTCATCTACATCGTGAGCCGCAAGCTGGACCAGCGTACGCATGAGAAATTGGAAGAGGATTTGTCAACCTCAAAGCTACCTACTTGGTCCAGTATGTCTTTATTTCTGGAAAAAAGATGTCGAATGATGGAGAATTTGGAATCGGCTATGGTAACCCAAACATCCAGCCATCAGGTGGGAAAAAACAAATCGAAAACTAAACAAAACATTCTCATTGCATCTACTAACGCTCATACTCATTCGACATGCAACATTTGCTTTTCATCTGATCATTATATATCAAAATGTCAACAATTTTTAAACCACTCTCCCAATGCACGATACAAGGAGGCCAAGAAAAGGCACTTATGTTTAAATTGCCTTCGTAAAGGACATACTCTGCAGCAGTGCAAATCAGGGGCCTGCAGGCATTGCCAGGCCAAGCACCATTCCCTGCTGCATATGTCCTCGAATCCCTCACTAAATAACTCTACCTCTCCACCTATCGCCTCATCATCGCCATCTGAGACAGTTTATCCAGACTCGCTAATCAACTTCAGCTAAAGCAGCGGTCCTCAAACATTCAAATTTCTGGCATCGGGTCATCTTCTCTTGCGTCTGACAGGGCTGTTGATATCGTCGCACAATCCCAGCACCCTCAATTAAAAATCCAGTACGCAGCCTTTCTCAAGGAGTATTTGGATTTAGGCCATATGTCGCGGGTATCAAAACAGCTACATTTGCCACAGTTTTTCCTGCCTCATCACTGTGTCTTCAAACTGGACAGTTCTTCCACCAAGGTGCGAGTGGTTTTTGATGGCTCGGCCAAAACCACTTCTGGTGCTTCACTTAATGATTTGATGATGGCTGGTCCCACTATACAGCCTAAAGTCTTTAATACGCTTCTTCGGTTCCGCTTCTTTAAAATTGCCTTGTGTGGGGACATATGCAAAATGTACCGTTGTGTACTCGTTTCTCATCCCGACGAGTATATGCAATGCAAGTATATGGCGCAATGATCCTTCTGAAGAAGTCGAAGTGTACAAGTTGGATACTGTCACTTATGGAACTAAGCCAGCTGCATTTTTGGCGATTCGTGCCATGCATCAGTTGGCACATGATGAAGAAGCTTCGTTTCCACTTGGTGCAGAAATTGTCCGCCGGGATTTTTACGTGGACGATCTTATTTCCGGAGGAGATACAGTAGAAGAGGTTGCTGAAAACCGCCATCAGGTGAAAGAAGTGCTGCTAAGGGGAAAGTTCCCTATACGAAAATGGTGTTCGAATGAGCCTGCTGCTTTAGAAGGCGAACCTGAGGAAGATCGGGAAAAGCTGCTTAAGTTTGATGATGGAACCGACGTAGCCAAGGCCCAGGGTCTAGTATGGGATCCCAGCACAGATCATCTCCTCTTCAATTTCACTCCAGTTATACCAGAGGGATTAATATCAAAGCGCTCAGTATTGTCTGCGATCGCAATGCTCTATGATCCACTAGGTCTTATAGCGCCAATCATAACCAAGGCCAAAATATTTATGCAGTCTGTTGGAACAAGGAGCTTTTTCCTTATCAGCATTTAACTTCAGGACTGGGGCGTGTAGCAGTTAGTTAGAATTGTCTTAATAATTTGGCATGTGACCAACAAGTAACCGATCTTCCGTGTGCTTAATGATGAACTCTTCGCTTTCAATGTCAAGGCAGAACTGACTTATTGGTATTGTGATAAAGATGAATAAGCTTAGGAGTGAGTACAATGTGGTGGGTTTATATACATGTGTGTGTGTGAGAATGTAAGTAAAATGATAGCAAAAGAAGTTAACAATGAGAGATTTGATCAAATAGTTTTCAATAATATACAAGATATAAAGTGTGGAAATATTTAACAAATTAAAGTAGTTGGAATTATTCAACTAAGTTAAGAAACGGCAAGAGTTTGACTGAACATCCCGGCCCCATTGAAAGGACCCTTTCAAACTACAGGAAGAATAGATAGCTTATGTATGGGACGAATAATCATTCCAGTTGAGGTGCGGAGATGCACAACACGAACGTGACCATCCCTTGCCAAGGACTGTTGATTGAACTCGACCAAGTTTCCAGCCGAAGCGGTGAATACATTGTCTTCGTGAATGATGACCAACGTTCCTTCGGACAAGTTTTGTGACGGCGAATTCCATTTGGTACGAGTACGCAACTCATTGAAATAGTCAGCAAACCATTGCTTCAGTTCTTCAAGGGTAAATTTAGTGTTTGCCAAAGGTGCGATTTAGAAGACCCTTTGCGCTCTTCACCGCAGCCTCCCGGAGACCGCCAAAATGAGGTGCCCTGGGTGGGATAAAATGAAAATTAATAAATTCAGATGAACAAAACTTGAAGATTTCTTGCTGGTTCTCCTTTTTAAACATAAACTCTTTTAGTTCACGCAGCTGGTTCGATGCCCCACAAAATATGTCAGCTGGCAATTTTCGACGCCCTCCCATGCGCTTCAAAGCATTTAAAAGGCCTACTGTTGACAAATCAGCGACAATTTCGATGTGAACAGCTTTGGTTAGGAGGCAGACGAACATGACTATATATGATTTGGTAGGACCAGGGACCGGATATAACAGTTACTGGTAACAGTTAAAATATAAATTAACAGTTATATTGCAATTTTTATATAAAGTTTTATATTAAATTATTCTTCGATTTTTTTTTACAAATTCCGAAAATACCAATTATTTTATGATTTTTATTTTATTACTCTGATCACAACAGTTATTTTTTAGATTTTTATAAAAAAAAATTTTCATGATAAAAGTTATTGATGACTTTTTTAAATAAAGTCATCAATAAAAATTATTCAAAGACTTTTATTTTAAAAGTCATAGCATTAAAGTCATTTGCATATATCGCAATAATAAAGCCTTTGAGGAAAAACTTGTAAACATAATGTTAATCAGCTTGACTAGTTCGAGTAACATCAAATTAAATTTTATTTATTATTTAATTTTATTAGAAAAATTTTTTTGCAAGGATTCGGAAGACAAATTATATCTCAAGTGTGTCAATACCAATTTTAGTGCAGAAAATCCTCTCTCTACACTTACTTGAGTAGCGGGCACGCTGTTCACAACCTTTGCCAGTTGATACAAATGGGAAAGAGCAAATTTTTTTCTTCCCAATATTTCATTAAGTCGATGTCTATGTCAATTGGCTTAAAAAAAAAATACGAAATGGGTCGTTTTACTCTACCGAGTTGATCAAGTATATGTTTACGATTTGGTCCTCAATGGCTCAATCATTGCGATATATGCAAATGACTTTTATGCTATGACTTTTAAAATAAAAGTCTTTGAATAATTTATTGATGACTTTTATTTAAAAAAGTCATCAATAACTGTTATCATGAAAATTTTTTATAAAATCAAAAATAACTGTTATGAACAGAGTAATAAAATTAAAATCATAAATAATTGTTATTTCCGGAGTTTTAAAATAAAAAATTCAAAAATAATTGTTATTTCCCAAGTTTTATTATAAAACGCAAAATATAACAGTTAAATAATGACTTTTTTGATAAAACTTATAACTGTTACGGTCCCTGGGTAGGACCCTTTCCACGAATCCGCAAATAAGTGTTGATCGGTCCACAAAAATCGATACCACAGCGTTCAAATGGACGAGCCGGTGAAAGTCGAGTGGTTGGCAAAGGACCCATTAATTGCTGTTGTAGTTTTGGCCTGTAGCGGACGCAATGAATACAGGATCGGACGATGCGACGAGCCAAATCTCTAGCATTGACGATCCAATACTCCAATCGAATAAGAGCCACTAACGCCTTTGGGCCAACATGGTGATTTCGAAGATGTAGATGGCGAACATAGGTTAGGTTAGGTTAGGTTAAATAGGCTGCTCGGTGGAGGCCGGGAGTTCACCCAGAGGCCTTTCGACCCATTGTGATGCCTAATGAGGGGGTTGGGGGTGGTTGCTACGCTAAAACTTTTCCACTATTAGAACCACTTTGAGGAGTCGATAAAAAGGCAGGTCACCTACGGGCAGGTTTGCCAGACAACCCAGATCTTCGTAGAATGGTTTACCAAGGTACTGGGTTCGTTCCTATGAAGTGCAGGGCAGTCGCATAGAAGGTGTTGAATGCTTTCTATCTTCTCCTCATTCCTACAGCTGCGACAGAGTCGTTGTGGGTACGCATCCGGCGGCCAAATGGCCTATGGGGCAGTGTCCCGTAATGACTCTATCACTATCCTAATCCTGTTCTTGCTAAAGTGTAGGAGTTGGGAGGTTCGTTTTGGGGCGTATCATAGCCAGAGTGATCGGGAGATGTGGTAGCCCGGTGCGATGTCCCATTGTCGTTCTGCCTGATTCTGGTTGTCCTGTATAGTTCTGTCAGAATATCCTGAATTGGTCTTTGTACGTCCGTTACCGCTTGTGACGCTGGCTGCGCTGAACCGTTCCTTGCACACTCGTCAGCTCCCTCGTTGCCTGGTATGCCTAGTGGCCGGGGTACCAGTCGAGGTGATGGAGTGCTGCTGGATTTGATTCAGTGCAGTCACCGTACTGCGGACTTAGTTGCTATTGGTGGTGCGTGACGACAGAGCTTTAATAGCAGCCTGACTGTCGACCAAGATTAATATGTTCCTTGGTATTTCAACCAGGGTGTATATCAACTTCACCGCCTGCCAGACCGCGTAGATCTCTGCCTGAAAGAGCGCTACACCAGTTCGGTAGACGGAATGAGAGCTGTGTTGCTAGTTCTTCTGAGAAGATTCCCGCCCCTGTGCCCTCCTCCGTCTTGGAGCCGTCCAGTATATATGGCAAGCTCGTTCTCCCTAATGGGAGTTCCTCGCTTCAATCCTCTCTCTCCGGGAAAACCCTTCTAAAATTGTCCTTCCATTTATGAGTCTTGATACAATAGTCACTTCCCTTTGTCTCAGCATTTATTCCACTTCCAGCAGGATGTTGCTGTGACCAGATGCAGTTGTTTGAGGGTTTCAGTTCCCGGAGTCTTACTGCGCTTCTCGCTGCTGCATACTTCAGGAAAGTGTCTATTGGCTCAAGATTCAGAATGGCGTCCGAGCTGCCTGGGGGAGTGGACCAGGATCCAGTTACTCCCAGGCAAGCTGCTCTTTGTACCTTATGAAGGTTGTTTAGGTGGGATTTGGTGTTGGCCGCTTTCCACCAGACCAACTCCCATAGGTAAGGTTAGGCCTGACGACCGCTGTGTACAACCAATGAATGATTTTAGTCCCCATCTCCTTCACCTAAGGTCTTTTTACAGGCATAGTACGCACTAGGGTGCTTTCTTCATTCTTTCCTCAGAGTTTCTCTTCCAGGAGAGTTTCGAGTCCAGAATGACTCCTAAATATTTTGCCTCAGTGGCTCCATATGAGCTGCGTTCCGCCCAGTGAGGGTAGTGTGAACTCAGGGATCTTGTATCTTCTAGTGAACAGCACCAGTTGGGTCTTGTGGGGTTGACCCCTGAACCGTTCTGTTGTGCCCACCTAAAAATACTGCCAAGAGCAGACTGTAGTAGCTCAGATTTTGTAGGGGTAGAAACTTACTAGTTACCATTAGAACAAGGTCATCTGCGTATGCCGTCACCTTACATCCACTAAACTTCAAATTTAAAAGGAGCTCATTGGAGAAATCAGGTTCCAAGCAGTAGGGATATGACTCCCCCTTGTGGAGTGCCTCTCCGTGACCCTCTTCCTTCCAATTTTGCCAGCACGAGTTCAGAGTTTATAACTCGGCTGCTAACATGTTGCCTAGCCAGTGAGTTATAATCGGGTGTGAGGCCGATTTTGGCAAGGGCTGCCTAATCGACTCGGTCACTGACATTGTTGAAGGCCCCCTCGATGTCGAGGAAGGCCGCCAACGCAAACTCCTTCTGATTCAGCGATTCCTCGATGCTCCCTACCACTTCATGTAGTGCGGTGTCAACACGATCTACCTTAAGGTCGGCGTGTTGTTGCCCCTGTGAGACGTTCGTTAGAGTGAGCTTACTTCTTATGTGTAGATCCAAAAAGTACTTTTAAAAAATGTTTTCAGCTAGAAACGATGATAGACCTGATGGGTCTGAATCCTTTGGTGAGAGGTGGTTCCTATCTGCCCGGCCTGAATGAAGACCACCTACCTCTCCAGTTGTCTGGGATGTGCCTGTAAGGTTACACATGAACAACTTAGTCAGCCAGGGCAGTAGACTCAGGGTCGATACTTGCAGCATGGCTGGTCGATGTCATCCGGTCCTGGTGATTTGTAGGGTTGAATGACTTGATAGCCCAGATTATCTTCTCCTCAGTGATGAAAAATCCCCAATCATCATAGTCGTCTCCGTTTCGTATTACCAGGTGCTGTACTGGATGTAAAGTTGTGGTGAACCAGATATTCTTGGCTGTTTTTTGCGTATGTTCCGTCCGGGCTACATAGTAGTTCGGGTTGGACGGATCTTTAGCCAACATCTTAGTCTGGACGCTTCGCTAGTGCTAGTGCTATATCCTCTGAGAATTTGTCCAGGAATCCTCGGCGGTCGGCTGACTAGGCAGGATGTAGAAAAGCTTTGTTTAACACGTCAGTGATCGTTCGGTTACATTCTTCAAGTGTGTCACTTCCAACACCGATCCGTCCGAGGGGGCGGGGAGCGTTTGGCTGACTGTTCTCAGAGGACTTTTCCCAGTTTATCCTATTTTTTAGGGTTTCTGTAGGGAGTCTGTTTCTCTCTGCTCCAATTGACATTGAACAGTATCCTGTAGTAGGTCCGAAAATGAGCACTCTGTGGATACATACCATTATTACCTTCAGCGCTCCTCTGCTTAGCGCCGGTTATGTCAATAACCTGTGCACTGTCCTTATTTCTGAAGGTAGGGTGGTCGCCCTTGTTATACAAAATAATTTGTGCTCAATATGTAGTCCAGCAGAGCCTCTCCCCTCTCGCTTATGTCCGTGCTACCCCATATGGGAGTGGTGGGCATTTCGCATCGCACCCCAAGATAACGTCAGTGCTCTCTTTCTGCGCGTGCCGAATTAGAGCTCTGACGATTTTCGATGGGGGTTCCTTCTCCTCATAGGGAAGATAGGCCGAGGCAAGGTATAGATTTCTCCGTTCCTTCCCTCGATCGTCACCACGTGAGGTCCCTGTCGCTGTAACGAGAAGAGAAAGTACATTAAGCCCAGCTCTTCACTACGATACATGTTCTTGGCTTACCCACGTTTCTGGGGAAGAGGAGATGGTATCCGCGAGCCTCAGTCTGAACCCTTTCACCTTGGATCCGGGTTCCTGAACGAGAGCCGCATCCACCCTCTCCTCCTCCATGAATCGTAGTGGTCAACAGAGGGTACCAAGGAGTGATGCAGATTAATCTGCACCACTCCCTAAGATTATTCTGTTGACCTAGAATCCTAACTTAGAAGGTACGCCCGAAGGCAGCCCATTCCCCGCTTCAGCTGGCCTTGCTTCGTCCGGATGAGGCTTTTGGATTCTCGACCAATGCTGATCCAGAGATCCTTGCCGTTTCCTTTGTCGCGTGCCGAGCCCTCTCACGATTGTCCAGTCGTCCGTACCGTACTCCTTGTTCTGCCCCTTGATCATGTTGAGTATGGTTCCGATCCTCAAGATTGGCGGTGGGGATCCATACCTTCGTGATCGTTCGTGCAGGAATCTATCTTCGCACCAGGCCTGGGTCACAATGCCAGTACTGTGTCGCAGAGAAATCTCATGGATTCCACGTTGGCACAGGCCACTACCCTTTGGCTGCCTTGTACCCACCTAATACCATCAAACACAGCTAGGAACGGGTCCTCGCTACGAGTCGTGGCATCGTGGATGGCCTGCATTATGACCCCCCCTCCTGGTTAAGCCTTTTCGGGTGAAATTTTTCCTTCGGGTCATTTGGGACGATATGGCTCCATGGAGTTCCGGCTTCGAGCTTAAGCTAGCCAGAAGATCTTCTGGCTTTGGTCATTGTTCTCTGGAGCCTTTGAGGATCGTCTGAGCGTTGTCGTTTGGGGTTACCACCCTTCCCGTCATCCGGTCCCTCCTTTTGGGGAGGGTGTAGTCGACGGTGGGAAAGGTCATCCACGATACTGTTTTTTGTTTATCCACTGCGGCTCTTTGACGACCTTCGCGGTGTTTCGGTGCTTGCGTCTGGGACCGTTGTACTCGTTGCGGTCGCCTGGTCCGTTCCATCCGTGGATAGCCGGTTGTAGCGCCGCACGTTGTACTCGTGCTTCTTCTTCTTCAGCGCCCTCTCCTCGCGTTCAGCGACTCTGAGTGCGGCCTTCAAGTGTCCTAAGATACTTGAGAGAGGCCTTGTATCCGAGCGCTGTTTGCGCTGAAGAGAGTTGTCCTTTGGAGGGCGAGGGGCCGATGTAGGCTCCTTCACGTTCTGTGGCCCGCCTCCGACAGGCATGCGCAAGCGCAAGCGCGAGCTCTTCGTCTGTCATTGACGCGCCAGTGAACCTGAATTCGCCATCCTCGACCTCTGGCTCCAAGTCCATTCCATCCTGTCGGTGAAATGAACCTTCCTTACTGTGTTACGCACTATAGGGGCCAAGTGGGTCCACCCCACACTGGAGCTGCAGTTGCTGGATATCGACGCCGTGGGGCCTCTTTCTCACCCCGATCCGCCACAAGTACTGGGTATCGACTAACTGCACCATAATTTTTTTCTCGAAGAAACATTCTAATTAGTTTTTGCGTTTTCCCCTAGCCGCCAGGTTGAACTACTCTTAGCTTCAGTGCTCCCCCTCGACCTTACCGGCATGGGTGACCCTAGCGGTAGCCAGGCTGCCGCCGGCATTGCTCTTAGGTTCCTTACACCTACTGAGCCCTCCTACCACGTCAAGGTAGTAGTCCGTAGGAGGCGAACATATTTCCAAACAAATTGAGAGTTGCTAGGCAGCAGCAAGGGATGCTTCTGACTGTCTGGTAACTCAGCATACTCCAGTCGTCCACCAACCTTGACAAGTTCAAAGTCGTCGACCGATCTAAAAATGGAGTAAGAAATTTCAAGTTAGTTTTAGAGGTTATTCTTTCTGGAGCAATCGAATCCTCTTCTGAAAGTGTGTTTGTTGGACATTCACAGTTATGAAAGTTGGATCGAAACGAAGTTCTTCAGGTTCTGGCGAAGCAGTCGTCGACGTTGGTAGTTTTTCAAATTTGTTGATTAATCCGATTATCCAAGCGATGATGCGAAGTGTGCTAGCATACGAGCTAATCTTGTCATGATATCATATTAGGTTGTTCTCTTTTATGGCATAAGTAGACTTCGCGTTTCAGTGTTTACCAAGCCAAGTCGACATCAAGCTTTTCGTTTTGGTGGGCCCATTTAGACTCGATCTTCAAGTAGGAATGATGGACCGGAAAATCCAAATTGACCTTTCAGATCCTCAACGCTACAGCCTCGAGATAGAAGACATGGAGCTTTTTCCTTATCTGCATTTAACTTCAGGTGAGAGCGTGTAGCAGTTGTTAGAATTGTTTAATAATTTTGGCATGTGACCAACAGGTAACCGATCTTCCGTGTGCTTAATGATGAACTCTTCGCTTTCAATGTCAATACGAGAACTAATTTATTGGTATTGTGATAAAGATGAACAAGCTTAGGAGTGAGTACAATGTGGTGGGTTTATATACATGTGTGTGTGTGAGAATGCAAGTAAAATGATAGCAAAAGAAGTTAACAATAAGAGAGTTGATCAAATAGTTTACAATAATTATAAGATTTAAGTGTTGGAAATATTTAACGAATTCAGTGGTGGGAATTATTTCAACTAAGTTAAGAAACGGCAGAGTTTGACCGATAACATCCCGGCCCCGTTGAAGGACCCTTTCAAACTACAGGAAGAACAGCTAGCTTATGTATGGGACGAATAAGCATTCCAGTTGAGTGCGGAGATGCACAACACGAACGTGACCATCCTTGCCAAGGACTGTTGATTGAACTCGACCAAGTTTCCATGAAGGAGGTTTCATTGTCTGAATGATGACCAACGTTCCTTCCGGACAAGTTTGGTGACGGCGAATTCCATTTGGTACGAGTACGCAGCTCATTGAAATAGTCAGCAGACCATTGCTTCCAAAATCTTTTTGTTTGACGGCGGTAATCAGTGTCGTATCGATCCAAATTTGAAGAGATTCTTGGGCTCTAGTGACCTCTCAGGTAATGAACGAGAAATCACCTAACCAAAATATGTCCAGCAGTGAGTATAACGAAATCATTTGGGTCTGATGAAAATGGTGATAGAGGCGAGCGTTGAGGATGGACTCAAATCTCAACAGCAACGGTGTTCAGTTCTTCAGGGTAAATTGAGTGTTTGCTAAGGTGCGGATTAGTAGTTACCCTTTGCGCTCTTCACACCGCAGCCTCCCAGAGACCGCCATAAAATGAGGTAGCCCTGGGTGGGATAAAATGAAAATTAATGAATTCGATGAACAAAACTTGTAGATTTCTCGCTGGTTCTCCTTCTTAAACATAAACTCTTTAGTTCACGCAGCTGGTTCGATGCCCCAACAAAATATGTGGCATTATCACAAAATATCAGCTGGCAATTTGCGACGACCTCCCTATGCGCTTCCATGCATTTGGGAATGCCTTTGTTGACAAATCATCGACGAAATTCGATGTGAACAGCTTTAGTTAGAGGCAGACGAACATGGCTATATGATTTGGTAGGACCCTTTCCACGAATCCGCATATAACTGTTGATCGGTCTACAAAATCGATACCACAGCGTTCAAATGGCCGAGCCGGTGAAAGTCGAAGGGTAGGCAAAGGGACCCTTAATGCTGTTGTAGTTTTGGCCGTAGCGGACGCAATGAATACAGGATCGGACGATGCGACTGAGCAAATCTCTAGCATTGACGATCCAATACTCCAATCGAATAAGAAGCAACTAACGCATTTGGGCCAACATGGTGATTTCGAAGATGTAGATGACGAAACATATTTCCAAACAAATTGAGAGTTGCTGGGGCAAGCAAGGGATGCTTCTGACTGTCACGCGTAACTCAGCATATTCCAGTCGTCCACCAACCTTCTGACAAGTTCAAAGCTAGTCGACCGATCTAAAAATGGAGTAAGAAATTTTCAAAGTTTGTTTTAGAGGTTTGTTTTTCTGGAGCAAGCGAATCTCTTCTGAGAAGTGTGTGTTGTTGGGCATTCCAGATTATGAAATTAGATGCGAAACGGTTCTTCAGGTTCTGGCGAAGCAGTCGTCGATGTTGTTAGTTTTCTACATTTGTTGATAAATCGGATTATCCAAGCATGATGAAAGTAAGTGCTATCATTCGAGCTAATCTTGTCGCTTATATCGAGAATTATTAGGTTGTTCTCTTTTATGGCAGTAAATAGACTTTGACGTTTTCAGTGTTTACCACAGCCAAGTCAGACATCAGTTTTCGTTTTTGGTGGGCCATTTAGACGGATCTTCAAGTAAATGATGGACCGGAAAACCAAATTGACCTTTGCAGATCTTCAACGCTACAGCCTCGAGATAGAAGATCAGCTGGGTTAAGTTGTGTTGGCACGTGGTTCCAATGGCCATCACAAGTCAATTCCTGAATGTCAGATACTCTGTTTCCCACAAAGGTAGAACCAAGGTGACTGAATGCTGTTGATGCCAATACAAAACGAGTTGAGAATCACACCAAAAATAGGACATGATGTTTCTATTTGCGAATATTTTCTTGATTTTGTCGTAGAGTCGAGCAGCAAATGTGCGCCGCAAAGTTCAAAGTTTTGGGAGTGACTGTTTCTTCACAGGTGCTACTCTCGATTTTGATGTAAATAGTTGGACCTTAATATGTCCATGTGGGTCCTCATACGGATATAAAAACAACAAGCCGTAGGCCCGAATCGATGCGTCGCAGAATGCGTGTATTTGAATGTTGCAGGTGTTCGACTCCAGAAGCAATGAGGCACAGTTAGTCCCGAAAGTGAGTTAAGAGACACCAGACAGTTGTTCCATGCATCAGTCAGATTTTGGGGAACCGACTCGTCCCAATCGAGTTCCAGGAGCCATAATTCCTGCATTATTATCTTGGAGACAATGACGAGTGGGGACAGCAAACCTATCGGATCGAATAGTGATGAATCGTGTCTGTTGGTCACACTTTTCAATAACGATGTAGATGAGCATGGCTTGAGCTATGCTATTTACGTTTCCATAGATTCTCAACGAGCTAAAAATGGCAGACGCCTTATCCACCAGGCTGCGTAGTTGCTGGCCGTTTGAGCTTCTCGACTGGGTTAGCGCGAAAGAGCAGCAATACCTTGTGAAATATAAGAGTAGGATTATCATAACGTTCTTTCAATCTTTCTAGAGCCTAGGGATAATTTTCACTCGTGACTTGGAATGGCTTGATGGGCGCCTTGCAGGCCCTTTGAGGCAAAGGTCAGCAAATAGTTGAATTTCTCTATACTTGACAATCCAGACTCACGTGCGATGATTTGTTCGGAGAGTGATGAAGTTCCATAGTTGGCGTAATTTCCATCAGCTGAGGGCAGCGACAGCTTGGGTAACGAGGAGGACCTAAAGTTGACTGCTGGTGTTGGACTAGGCAACGGGAAATTAACTGTGCTGTTCAAATCTCCTCAATAAGTTCCTTGATGGACAACTTAATAGCCACGTAGGTGTCTTCCAAATCAGCGCGTCCATTATCATTTGGGTCAATACTTTCAATGTCAGTTTGAACAGTTAGAGCCTTCTTGAAATATGACTCCAATATGCCCAAACGACAGCGCAGTTCATCAACAGAGAGCTTAGATTCCGATTCGCCCTTAAGGTCAACCAGAGATCTGATACGAGATATATTTCTTTTTACATTACTTCGTTGGCGTTTGAGTTCCTCGAGCGACATGTTTATTACTTAATTTAATCCAGCGAACAGAATGTTGTTGCCAACCACGCGCTGTAGATGTACGAGTTATGCCAGAGATAGCGACTCAGGCAGAGAGTTGGCAGGATTCAAAGACAACGGGAAATTTGCGTATGTGGGAGTAAGCCGGCAGACCAAGAATTGGGCGGCAAAGCAAACGAGCAAAAGTTAGCGGTTCAATTGAATGTAGGCGATCGACGACTATGTTTGAGAGCGTTAGTGCAGCAACAACAAGTGATACCAATAGATAAGCTGTAATATCAGAACAGCCGCTTTTGTGTGCGTAGCGCAGCTTCAAAAACGAAAGCGAATGTAGAGAAGCAGTTCCAGAAAGCGTGATATGCTTGTGTGTGCGTAGAGAAGCACGAAGCCAACGAGAACGATATGTAAAGATGAAATTCCAAAGCGAGTAGAGTGCCTATGTGCGTAATGCAGCCCAAGCCAACCAGAACGAATGATGATATGCAATTTCAGAAAGCAGCGTGATATGCCTGTGTGCGTAGTGCAGCGACGAAGCCAACGAGAATGAAATGTAAAGCTGCTGTTCTAAAAGAGTATCGATGTGGGTGTATGCGTATGCCGAAAACCCATGTGTTTAGCGGCATGCAAGCGACAAGAGTTATTCAATGCGTAGAGTAGCGATAAAGCAAACGACGAAAATAGCGGATTGAACAGTTATGCGAGATCATTTTTTTCCACAAGGCAACTGCGAGACGTAGCGAGTGCTTGTAGTTGTTGCTTTACGATTGAACTTCTTGTTTATGAAAAATGTTAATTATTTTACATTTCACAGCAAAACTAATACACCTGCCCCACGTTGGGCGCCAAAATGCTGGGACAAGGAGCTTTTCCTTATCAGCATTAACTTCAGGACTGGGGCGTGTAGCAGTTAGTTGAATTGCTGAATAATTTGGCATGTGACCAACAAGTAACCGATCTTCCAGTGTTCTTAATGATGAACTCTTCGCTTTCAATGTCAATGCAACTAATTTATTGGTATTGTGATAAAGATGAATAAGCTTAGAGTGAGTACAATGTAGTGGTTTATATACATGTGTGTGTGTGAGAATGCAGTAAAATGATAGCGTAAGGGGTTAACAATAAGAGGTGGATCAAATAGTTTTCAAAACATATAAGATTTGCAAGTGTGGAAATATTTAACAAATTAAAGTAGTTGGAAATTATTCAAATAAGTTAAGAAACTACAAAGTTTTATCCTAACAGATCAGCTAAGGTTAAAGTTGTGTTGGGACGTGGTTCCAATAGCCATCTCAAGTCAATTCCTGAATGTAAGATACTTCGTTTCCCGTAGAAAGATACAGACATAGGTGACTGGAATGCCATTGAAGCCGTTACAAAATGAGTTAGAAATCACACCAAAAATAGGTGAACATGATGTTTCACTTTGCGAATATTTTTCTTGATTTTGTCGTAGAGTCGAGCCAGCAAAAAGTGCGCCTCAAAAGTTCAAGTTTTGGGAGTACCTGTTTTTCTTCACAGGTAAGCTACTCGATTTTGATGTAAACAGATGGACCTTAATCTGTCCATATGAATCCTCAGTACGGATATAAAAATAACAGCCGTAGGCCCGAATCGATGCGTCGCAGAATGCGTGTATTTGAATGTTGCAGGTGTTCGACTGCAGACAAAAACGAGGCACAGTTAGTCCCGAAGTAGAGTTAAGAGGACACCTAGACAGTTGTTCCATGCAGTTCATTCCAGTCAGATTTTGGGGAACCGACTCGTCCCAATCGAGTTTCAGGAGCCATAATTCCTGCATTATTATCTTGGAGACAATGACGAGTGGGGACAGCAAACCTATCGGATCGAATAGTATTGACGCAGTGACAGAATTGTACGCTTTGTAACAGTGAGTAGATTTCCTTAGGTGAAGAAAATCTGAATGTATCATCTTGTTGATGCCAAGTTACTCCAAGTGAACTGCTCACAAGGTTTTCGAAATGTTGATTTCTTTATGAAGATGTATTCTCCACATGAGTCGGGTAACTTGAATGATTTCTGCTTTAAGTTCGCAGAGTGTCAATATCGTTGCTCCAACAGCAGATCATCGACATAAAAGCAAAATTTGACAGCTAGGGCTCAATTATGACAGTGGACAGAATTGTACGCTTTGTAACAGTGAGTAAATTTCCTTAGGTGAAAGAAAAGCTGAATGTATCATCTGTAATGCCAAGTTACTCCAAGTGAACTGCTCACAAGGTTTCGGAAATGTTGATTTCTTTATGAGATTTATTCTCCATGATGTCAGGGTAATTTGAATGATTTCTGCTTTAAGTGCACGCAGAGTGTCGATATCGTCTGCTCCACACAGCAGATCATCGACATAAAAGCAAGATTTGACAGCTGTGGCTCCAATAGGCAGTTCGTCCTTACAGTTGTCAGCCAAATAATTCAAACTACGTGTTGCAAGGTAGGGAGCCGAGGCGGTCCCATACGTAACTGTGTTGAGTTCGTAAGTTTGTAGGTCTGCATCTGGAGAGGCTCGCCAAAGAATATAATGGATCTTTCGATCATCTTTATGTACGAGTACCTGTCTGTACATTTTCGTAACGTCAGCTGTAATGCCAAAGCGATACATGCGAAATTGCAGCAAAAGAATGTACAATTCTTCCTGGATAGTGGACCAACTAAAAGTATATCGTTCAGCGACCTTTGCGATGTTGTGCAAACACGAAGCGTCGAAAACTACTGGAGAGATGTTGAGATACTGCTCGGTTTGAGCACAAAATGATGAGGATGTAGAAATGGGGTTTTTTTCTAAGTTTGGTTTCGGTACAAGAGTCATGTGACCAATATTTTCATACTCTTACATGAACGAAACATACTGCGAGCGAATATCAGTCAATCGAGCAAGGCGTTTTTCTATAGCGAATCGGTTTCGAGCTGTGTCAACGGAATGTCCAAGAGACTTTGGATCCTTGAAACGGCAACTTAACAACAACGCGGCCAGTAGAGTCTTTGCGAGTTGTGGGTATGTAATGATCCTCACAAAGGCGATGATTTGGCTGAAGCTCTTTAATAGGGCGTTCAAGCGATTCAATTTTCCATAAGTGCTGCAAATGATTATCAATTGATTCCTCAACAGTGGCCAGGCACAATGATGAGTGCTCTTTATGTTGGCGACGATATCGGGCAGATAACGACCCAGCCAAATAAAGTCTTTTGCAAAGTGGGCAGATTCGGTCCCATACGAAGTTGTCCAAAAGATAAAGCGTTAAAGAATGCTTCGGTTCCAAGAAGCATGTCGATACGACGAGATTTGAAAAGGTATCATCCGCCAATGATATATTGGCAGGTATGTTCCAACTTGCTATGTCGATCTCGGTATCTGGTTCATAAGCAATGTACGATGTTATTCCAAATTGAAGTGTCAATTGATACCCCGAAATGCGCGATTTTATCGAAGTAGTTGTACGAGGACTTAAGATTGGTAAGGGATTCTGCAATGCTACGAATTCCCATGTGGTGCCTTTCACGGTGAAGGCAAAATTTTGAGCAAAGTTTTCAGTTATGAAATTAACCTGCGAACAAGAATCCTGCAACGCTCTACCAAGTTTGTATTCACCTGAGGAATCCTTGACCAATACCATAGCTGTTGCCAGAAGGATTTGATCCTCTGCTGCAACTTCCATATGAGAGTGTGTAGCAGCTTGAGATGAATGAGGTTGTGGTGCAGGCTGCCAAAGTGGTTGTGTCGGTTGAAACACTGGTGATGATGATGACATCTTTGTATTCGAGGGCTGCGACGATGGTGGATGCTCATGATGCAATGATGAATGATGAGCTCGATTACAATTGCGGCATCGATGTGTTGATGGACATTGAGCCGCTATATGATTGTTGCCAAGGCAGTTGATGCAAAGTCCGAGTCTTTTGACGTTATCGTAGCGTTGGTTGGTGTTCATCGTCTTAAATTGGGCGCAGTTAGTGATCTTATGGCCAGGACTAGAACAAAGTGAACAAGCGGTATTAGTGATGGCAAACGAGGAGTTGGTTGGTTGATGAATACGACAATTGGACTTGCTGTTGTCAGGCTTACGATGCGACGATGTTCCAGACGAAATAAGTAATTGACAGTGGCGTTCCAAAAGATGTGTACATGTTGACCAGGTAGGCAGCGTTTTGTAATCCAGAGATTCATTCCACTTGAATCGTGTCTGTTGGTCACACTTGTCAATAACGATGTAGATGAGCATGGCTGAGCTATGCTATTTACGTTTCAATAGATTCAACGAGCTAAAAATGGCAGACGCCTTATCCACCAGGCTGCGAAGTTGCTGGCCGTTTGACTTCTCGACTGGGTGTAGCGCGAAAAGAGCAGCAATACCTTCTAGAAATATAAGAGTAGGATTATCATAACGTTCTTTCAATCTTTCTAGAGACTTAGGATAATTTTCACTCGTGACTTGGAATGCCTTGATGGTTTCTAACGCAGGCCCTTTGAGGCAGATCAGCAAATAGTTAAATTTCTCTATACTTGACAATCCGGACTCACGTGCGATGATTTGTTCGAAAGAGTTGATGAAGTTCCTATAGTTGGCGTAATTTCCATCAAATGCAGGCAGCGACAGCTTGGGTAACTAGCTTAGATTCCGAATTGCCCTTAAGGTCAACCAGTGATCTGATACGAAATATATTCCTTTTTACATTACTTCGTTAGCGTTTGAGTTCCTCGAGCGACATGTTTATTACTTCAATTAATCCAAAAGCGAACGAATGTTTGTTGCCAACCACGCTGTAGATGTACGAGTTATGCCAGAGATATGCGACTCAGGCAGAGAGTTGTCAGCGATTCTAAGACAACGGGAAATTTGCGAATGTTTGGGGAGTAAGCCGGCAGACCAAGAATTGGGCGGGAAAGCACAGAGAGTAAAAGTAGCGGTTCAATTCCAATGTAGGCGATCGACGACTATGTTTGAGGGCGTAGTGCAGCAACAACAAGTGATACCAATAGATAAGCTGTAATATCAGAACAGCAGATTGCTTGTGTGCGTAGCGCAGCTTCAAGCCAACGAAAGCGAATGTAGAGAAGCAGTTCCAGAAAGCGTGATATGCTTGTGTGCGTAGTGCAGCGACGAAGCCAACGAGAACGATATGTAAAGATGAAATTCCAAAGCGAGTAGAGTGCTTGTGTGCGTAATGCAGCCCAAAGCCAACCAGAACGAATGATGATATGCAGTTCCACAAAAGCAGCGTGATATGCCTGTGTGCGTAGTGCAGCGACGAAGCCAACGAGAATGAAATGTAAAGCTGCTGTTCTAAAAAGAGTATCGATGTGGGTGAATGCGTATGCCGAAAACCCATGTGTTTAGCGGCAAGCAAGTTACAAGTTATTCCATGCGTAGAGTAGCGATAAAGCAAACTAGGAAAATAGCGGGATTGAACAGTTATGCGAGATCACATTTTTTTCCACAAGGCAACTGCGAGACGTAGCGAGTGCTTGTAGTTGTTGCTTTGCGATGAATTTTTATTTATGAAAAATGTTAATTATTTTTTACATTTCACAGCAAAACTAATACATCAGCCCCACGTTGGGCTCCAAAATGTTGGGACAAGGAGCTTTTTCCTTATCAGCATTTAACTTCAGGACTGGGGCGTGTAGCAGTTTGTTAGAATTGTCTAAATAATTTGGCATGTGACCAACAAGTAACCGATCTTCCGTTTGCTTAATGATGAACTCTTCGCTTTCAATGTCAAGGCAGAACTAATTTATTGGTATTGTGATAAAGATGAATAAGCTTAGGAGTGAGTACAATGTGGTGGGTTTATATACATGTGTGTGTGTGAGAATGTAAGTAAAATGATAGCAAAAGAAGTTAACAATGAGAGAGTTGATCAAATAGTTTTCAATAATATACAAGATTTAAAGTGTGAAAATATTTATCAAATTAAAGTAGTTGGAATTATTCAACTAAGCTAAGAAACGGCAAGAGTTTGACCAAACACAGTCTTTGTGGAAAGAGAAGCTCAACTGGGATGAGAGTCTTTCGCAGGTCATGCATACCACATGGTGTGAGCTAACATCACAGCTATCTATGGTCAGTCGATTTCAGTTCCCGCGGTATGTCTTGCAGCCTGAAGCTAGTTTGGAGAAGCACGCATTTTGTGATGCTAGCATGTCAGCTTATGGGGCTTGCATTTATATGCGCTCAGAGGCTAATGGAATTGTTCGAGTCTACCTTCTATGTTCCAAGTCTAGGGTCGTACCTCTAAAAACAATGACCATCCAGAAACTGGAACTCTCAGCTGCCTTTCTTTTGTCTGAACTCGATTCCAATGTTCACAAAAACTCTACAAGTTTCGTGTTCCGTTCACTGCTGGTCGGATTCAACGATTGCTCTTGCTTGATTCGCGATTCTCCATCAAATTACAATGTTTTCGTTTCCAACAGAGTATCGCAAATTCAGAATTGACTGCTGGAATGAGCTAGCATCATGTACCTACGAAATTGAACCCGGCAGATATCGTATCAAGGGGTGTACACACTTAAGGATTCTACGCTTTGGAATTTTGGTCCACCTTTTCTTCTTCGAGGCAGCTCCAAGTGGCCGTCAGATGTCCAACCATCGGTGGAACTACCAGAGCGCCGTCACACTTCTTTAGTTGTCGCACATCAGACTGACATTTCATACGATTCGATGTATCAAAATTCTTTTGGTGGGCTTTAGAGGGTTTTTGCATACATTTTCAGATTCTATTCGATGCATTTCAAGGATAGGCCCAGATCGAAAGGGCCCCTCTGTTGATGATGTTAAAACGGAACCTACTTGCTCGTCAGCGCCATTCAACGTGTGCATTTTGCTGAGGAGTATAATTCTTTAGTTAATCAAAGGCCACTACCAGCAAAGAGTGCCCTGGCCTCACTCCAATCCTTTTATGGACCAAGCTGGACTCATTCGTGTTGGCGGTCGGCTCGAAAACTCTCAATTGGACTACGAAGCCAAGCATCCATACTTTTGCCTAAAAGGACATCCCGTATCTAATGCCATCATAACATTTTATCACCAGGGATTGCTGGCAATTTTAAGGCAGAGATTCTGGCCCATTGGAGGGCGTAAATATGTTGGTAGCATCACACGCAAATGTGTTCGATGCTTTCGCCTCAAACCCATTCTAATCGAGCAGATTATGGGAAGCTTGCCTGCAGATCGTGTGCGATTGAATCCAGCGTTCCAGACGACTTGCATCGACTTTTGCGGACCGCTATACTACAAGGCTGAATCCAGAAACAGACCACCTGTTAAATGTTACATGGCTGTGTTCGTTTGTTTCTCCACAAAACAGCACCTTTTAACATTAAATCAAACCTCGCAACAATAATTGTAATGAGTAAGTATTTTCATATATTAAATATTTTATGTAAAAAGGGTTTTTTTTTTAGAGGCAGAAAAACCAAAAAGGAAGAGGGAGAGCGAACCGAGGCGATGGACTGATGAAGAAATTAAGGATATCTTGACCAATATTCAGTCGCACAGGGATTTTGAGGTAAGCTTAGATATGTGTGTATTACGTATACAAATAGATTTATCCATTTACAGAAACCAATTGCTCAAGCATATTATTGCAAGCTGCTAAGCGAATTAACTATAAACGCAAAATGGAAATGTTTGAGGTGCAAAATGCGCAACCTGAAAACAAATTTAATAAAAGCAAATAAATGGCTTGGTTCCACAGGAGCTGGAGATGATGATAACGAAAGCGTGCGTACTGCGCAGGGTAAGTTTACTAGCTACTGTAAACATATAACTCGAATATTAATAACTAAAAATGATTGCTTTCAGATAAGTTGACCAAAATGTGTCCGCACTACGAACAACTGTCGGATATCTTTAATCAAATGAAAGAAGTTGAAGTCGACCTGTTCGAGTCATTTGATGTGTCGAAGTATTGACGTCGTCTTGCACAGATTTTTCAAGACACGTTGACGTTGGATGGGTGTCATAATGAAGGCCAGCAGCTAAGAAACTAAGGTACCAGAGATCAAAAGATAAGCTTGCCGAATTGGAGCAAAATAGATTAAACTTGCGCCATCTACAGTTGCGTCTAGACCAGGACAAGCACGACCAACTTCTTGAGCTGGAAAGAGAAAAACTAAATTTTTCTAAAGATATAGAGGCGAAAAAACTGGTGCTGGAGCCCAGAAAGGTAGATCTGGCGGCAAAGAAACTCGATCTGGAGCAGGAACAATTAAAGAATGCATTTCTTTTAAAGTGCAAAGCACTCGAAGTTCAGAAGTACAAATGCGAGATGGATTTAAAATACAAAAATAAATAGATCAAACAATAAATGAAAATTAATCAATTAACAAATTATAAATAGCTTGACGTTTCTCTTCAGGTGTTGCCATTAAAAAGGCGGCATTACTGGCAATTTTCATCTCCATTCATTTCATCATCTTCACTAGCACCAAGTAGCTCAACTCGTGCTTCAGCAGAATGTTATGGAGAATGCATACAATAATCCATTTGTTTTAGTAGCACTTCATTACCGTGGTTGCGTATTCTCATTTCTTTTAGCTAGAAAACTTTTCTTTTAGCTAACTTAAATATAATAATGATTTTATAAAAAAGTGGGAGTGGTTGGACACTGTAAAAAAAAAAATCGTTTTATTTTTGTAAATTAATTTTTCAAAGTGAACAAAAAATTCATTTTTTTAAACTTAAATATGCTTAACGTTTAATCTTCTATTAAGTCGAATACAGCTTTCATTAATTTTTATAATAAAAAAAAAAATTAAAAAAAAATAAATTTTTAATTTAAAATTAACAAATAAAAAAAATAAATATAAAAATAATAAAATATAAAAAAAATTAAATTAATAATAATAAATATATATAAAAAAAATATAATAATTAATTAAAAATTATAAAAAAAATTACCCAATAAAAAAAAAATAAAAAAAAAAATAAATAAAATAATTTAAAAAATTAAAAAAAAAAATAAAATATCATAAATTATTATTTATTATTATTTTTTCATATTAACACTTTTTGATTCCTCAAATATAGACCTCTGTCAGGGAAAAAGAATTAGAGGGGCTGAGAGGGGTACGCACTAAAACTTTACGTGAAATAATGAAAGACATCCATAAAACACACTAAAATTACACATAAGTAAAAATTGACGTTACACAAAGCACAACAAAAACAACACACATATTAAATTTCTCTAATAAAGTTTATACCATTGTGTTCAAAATGCATCATTCATTCAATTTATTCAGACACTATTTATAATTATTTTTGATTTTTAATGTTTATCTTCACAGGCCAGCCGCTCCAAAATAAAAAAACAGTGACACGGCCTGCCGCTCAAAATAAAAAAAAACTAGTGAACACGTGTCTCCAATACAGATGCGAATTTTAGAAATTGAGGTTATTATGAAACGAAAACAAAGTTAGTGGTGACAACTTTATTCATATTAGAGATGGTAAAACCATTTTATTTCAAAAAAAAAAATTCGGACTTTAATTTTTTTTTTTTGGCCTAGAAGCAACCACTGCACAGTGGTCGGTGTTGTATGGAGTCAGCGTGCAATATACTTCTTCAGTAGAGATATCAAACTGAAATTTTATTTACAGCTTAATATAAGTGTAATAATTAGGAAATCATAGAATGGGTATGGTTAAACAGCTAAAACCCTCCTCACCACCCACTTTCGCCCTGGCAAAAAAAAAATTATATAAAAAATAAAATATTTTTTTAAGAACAAGTTTATGGGGTCTGTTCGAATTTCGAGTAGATTTTCGTGTAAACGATTGTGTTTCGAATTCAAGTTCAATAAGGTATATGCAAGTGACAATCAAATCTGTGGTTACTAGATTTCGTTGTCTTTTTCTCGAAATGAATTAGCGGAATTAAGCAGCCGGTTTCAGCTGCTCAAACAACTCTCAGTTTTCTAATACTTGATCTAGTAACCGTAGGTTTATTTATCACCTTCTTTTAACGATATGGAATTCGATGGCAAGATACTAACGTTTGTACGAAAATCGACTCGAAATTCGGAAAAGGGCCGTATAGTAAGTTTATAATACAAGAAAAACAAGTAAGAAAGTCGGTCAAGCCCGACTGTAATATACTCTGTACCTGTTTGTATGTAACTGATAACTTAAAGTGTGAGGTTTTTTCTATAAGAAAACACTATTTTTCATCCGATTGACTTCAAACTCGGTTTGTAAGGATAGTATGCAAAATAAGTGTACATGAGATTTTCAAATGTTGGAAAATCCGCCCACAAAGAAAATACCCGGAAAATTCTATATTAAAAACTATTTTTGATCCGATTGACTTCAAACTCGGTTTGCAGCGATAGTATACAAAATAAGTTGACATGAAATTTTTCGATTGTGGAAACTCCACCCACAAGGAAAATGCCCGGAAAATTTCTATGGAAAACACTATTTTTCATCCGATTGAATTTAAACTTGGTTGACTTAGGACATAAGATTTTCCAATGTTGGAAAAATCCACCCGAAAAGTAGGGAAATTCCCGGAAAATTTCATGTGTAAAACCTATTTTTAGTCCGATTGGCTCCAAAATCGGTTTGTGAACAAATTATAGAAAATAATTAGACATTTGATTTCTCGGTGGAGGAATTTCCGCTCACAGGCAGGAATAATGGGTTCAGTGACAATGGCTATTTGTGAGCCGATCTGAATAAAATTCGTTTTGTAAGCTCTAGGGTCAGTATAAATGGAAACACGTGGTTTTTTTGATTCGGGAAGTTCACTGCAAAGGTCGGAATATGGGTGCGGGGGTGGGTTTTTAGCCGATAAGTATTCAATTTGGTTTGAAAGCTCTATGGGTCAATTAAATAGGATAAAGTTTTTAGCTTTGCGCATACCCTCACTCAAGGTCGGATAATGGGTTGCGGGAGTGGTTGCAGGGTTTGTACGCTCAATGGACCTAATAGGTGGAAAATAATTTTCTCAGTTCTGGAGTTCGAAAATGGGTGGCTGGGGTGGTATCATTGCCAAACGTTTTTTTTTCATCATTTTGGCGGCTTTACTAATGGTGGCGAAGCGAAGCGCGCTGGGTTATGTGCTAAAAAAGTTTCTTTCGGGGAATGACGGGCAACACAACTTTTACTTTAGGTGAAATTTAACTATTAAGCTACAATAGCACTTAGAAAAAAAAACACATTTTATAACAAAACCACAACTATATTATAACATGAAAACATCTCAAATATATAGTTAATACACTCTTTTTTCAATATTCATTTTAATGCAAGGCGATACCAAATGATTTAATATTTTAATTAAATTTTTCAGAAAGAGCTCACTTTCATGCGTCTCAAACAGCAAAGTCGACGTGTTTGTATTCTCTCTCTTATGTATGTATTCGTAAAGGATACGATTGAAATAGAACAAAAGCAACTTTACTATTTAACTTCATGTTGTTTTAAGAAATAGTGTTGACACATTTGGAGACAAATTCTTTACTTTTTTTTTTTTATTTTTGACCTATGAAATCGACCACTGTGCAATGTGCTATGCCATATTTTAATGCTTCATGTCTAGGCTTAAATTTTGGTGAGTCTATTTGAGCATTTTCCATGACGACTTTTGGACTCGCTACACATATCGGACACAATTGGCAAGATTTGGTTTCAGTCAAAATGTTTAAAACCCTTCCATATATAAGTGTCATTTGAAGATCATATTTAACAGAAATTGATTTTCCATTTACAACGGAGCAGACATATGAAGACAAATCTTTTATTTGCTTAGCCAAATTTTTTTCTCAGCAAGAATATGGTCTTTTGTCTCTTTAACAAACTCAAGCTTGACTGGTCTACAAAAAAATCTAATCGACTGAGGAGTATGATTCATCCAAAATACATTTCCAAAATAGTCCATTAATTTTAGGGGGATTATTGTTGTCGCAAAAAGCGAGTCGTCAGAAAGCAATGAATCACATCCAAAAAAGTGTTGCTTATAGCTGCTTTGTCCGGTTGTTCCGTCAATTCCCTAGCTTGCAATAAGGGTCAGACTTAAAGTATTGCCAAGCTGCTTATATATATCTTCTTGCATTTGAATTATACGGCAAATAGTGTGGTCTGAAGACTTTGCAGCGGACTTCAGCAACTTAGCTTCTCTCACTTTGTTGAAAGCGGAAAAGTCTCTGGGAAATGCTGAGCTCAAGAAAGTTGTTGTATTTACTTTTAGTTAATGAATTTTCAAGCAGATATGCGAAAGCTTCATCCTCCGTTAGTCGAACTGAGTCATTTTTCTGAGTAAAAAAATTTTTCTAGCCTAAATATTTAAAGTTTTATTGAGAATAGGCCCTTTATTAAAAGTGTGTGGAACTCAACTAAAACAGTGTGACCAGAAACGGTAAAAAAGACCAAGAAAGTTAAAAGTGCCTAAACGGTGCAAGGTCATAACTTATTAATCTGTTGTGTTTTTGTAAGGCGCTTTAATTTAAATAAATTAAAATTATGAACGACTGAGCGACTGCATCAACATATGTGAAGCCTTTGTAGGAGAGTGTAGCATCAGAACCGTAGACAGATATGGCCTCTTCAGCCACATTGTCCACAATTGTTCGCTTGGAAAGTAAATAAGGATGTGTGCACGGGCCGAGTAAAAATCGATCCGGGCTTATTACGGACCTCAGACTAAAACCACAAAACGACGAAGCCCAAAATACCCGGCCCTCTAGTGATTAGCTAGCCAATTAAAGCCATTCGCGGTCGTATAACCCAAAGGAATACCCCTAATATATTCAAAATAATACTAAGAACTTTGTCAATTTTAAATCCAAGTATCTTGGCAAGATGAATTTGCTGGTGTGCAGCAATAATAAAATATCAAATTATTTTGATATAAGATAACGATATAAACATTCTCCATTGTTTGCTCTCCAGCGTTGGAAATCCTCAATTCATTTTTATTGTTTTCACCCAGCATTTGCCTCCATCTTTTCGCCCATCACGTCAAAAATTAATTGTAGAAAAATATTCCTGTGTTGTGCGTCAAATTTTTAGCATCCACACACGCAAACGATAGGCCAACTATCGATAACAAACTGTGGATTTCGTTCATGTTGCTGGATACCAATGACAGGAAAAAGGTAAACAAAAAATTCCTGGCACAGTTTTTATACTCTGTACCGAAGGTATACAGAGTATATTGGGTTGTAAATGTATGTAACAGCCAGAAGGAAGCTTCTCCGACCCTATAAAGTAGTATATATTCTTCGGTCAGCATCAACAGCCGAGTCGATATAGACTTGTCCGTCTGTCCGTATGAACGCTGAGATCTCAGAGATGGTAAGGGATAGAGTTTGAGCTGTATGTTGTATATTTCTTTTACTTGCAGGCAGATCAGGTTTAGTTTTTTTTTACCGCCCCCTGCCTCCCCCGCAAATCGAAAAAACCGTATATCTTCTACTAATTTGAGTTGGGGTTGTTCGAACCTTCGGCATATATTCTACTCATCATTACTCATCGAGCTCCTACACATCGTTTTCCGATCAGATGAACGATAGTAGAGTTGCCACCACCCCGCAATTTGAAAAACACCTTAAATATCCCGCAATTTTAGAGTTAGGTGTCTCGAACCTTCTAGGCATATATTCTACTCATCATTGCTTCGAACTTTACATTGTTGTTTGTTTTCCGATCAGATGAACGATGGTAGAGTTGCCACCCCCACAAATTTGAAAAAATCGAATATCTTCCTCAATTTTAAGGACAGATTGTTTGAACCTTTAGGCATATATTTTAATCGTCATTGCTTATCGATCCACCATACACCGTTTTCCAGATCAGATGAACGATATTCGAGTTATAAACAAATCAAATAAGTACGCTGGGCAGCACTTGCGCAGTTTGTGTGACCCCATACTTTAAAGTTATTAGTTATATACAAACAGGTACAGAGTATATTACAGTCGGGCTTGACCGACTTTCTTACTTGTTTTTTATATGAAGTATGCCAGGAATTTTTTGTTTTCGCAGTGCTGGATACCCGGCTTTATTGGGGTCACTCGGAGTAAGAAATGTATTTTCTTCTCAAATTTCTCGTTCGCTTTTTCGGCCGAAACTGCGGCGGCATGCACAAGAAGAGATGTGTTGTGACCCTGATTAACAGCTAAGTCGGATGCCAATTTTCTCTTCTGACGGGGACCGGCGTTACATATTCAATGGGTGGGCATACAACTGGTATTGATGTTGACGATTTGGATTTGAAAACAAGAATGAACTTACTGTTATAGCCATATTGGACAAGCCATTCAGTATGCTTTGTCTTAAATCTGGTCATGTTCAATACATTTGCCAAGTTCTCCATGTATGTAAAGGTGAAAGCTTCTCACTTTGGTGTTGATTTCATCCTTTTCTTCCGTGCCAAGTCGAATTCTTTCAGTTCATCATAAATCCAACTCGAAACGGCAGATGCGCTACGATTGTTTTGTATGTAGATATCAAGCAGTTTCTTATAGGCGAACTCAACCACAGCTACAATATTAGGGATTTATACACATTTGTGCAAAATGGAGCAAAAAAGCTTTATAAAATTAGTTTATATACACTTTACACTTTAATGACACATAATTACATTTTGGCACAAGTTGGCACAAATTTGTTATAATCCACAACAGACGGGTTAGCAGGTTAGCTTTTTCTACTTTTGGACAACACCAATAAACGCACACAAAAACACATTATCAAACATGAACAAAGTCTTTTTAATACAAATATTCTACATACCTTGGTTTTTGTTTTCCATAATTTTAGTGAAATTGCTTAAACCACAACCTTTGGCTCGCTCATAAGTAAACAAAATCTTTCCCGCTTTTTAGCTTCGCACGCATGCAATCAAACAGCTGACTTTGAAGGGCTGCCAAAATTTCAGGGATGCATCAAAACAATTAAAATCTTTTGATTTATTTTAGTCAAAGTATATACTATTCAAATTTTATTATTAAAATGTTACTTTCGATAAAAAGTTTGAATTTTCGTTGGGGCAAATCATCTCGATGTTTGGCTACTCCGGCCGAAAAGCGCAATATCTCTTAAAGAAAAAAGCGACCTTTAAGTGATATTGTACTCTATCAACTGGGGCTTTACGTGTTGGGGGACGGCCTGCAACACGACAGTGAAAAGAGTCAAGGAGTTCATGAGCAAGGCTCAGCGCCGAATTTTAAATGCGCTCAGGTATGTTTGCAATCCGACCATTTTCCGAAAGTGTTGAGGCATATTCAAACCGGAACGTTTCCTTAAACGTTTACTCTCTAACAATACGCAGATATCGTCAGACCTCTGGATATATGGACATGGGCACTCCCCTTAATCCCCTTTAAACGATTTAAAACGAGAGCGTAAGTTGAAGTCGGCCCTGCTCGACTTCGATATACCCGTTACTCAGGGTAAGGTTTATTTCAGAATATTTTATTAGATCACAACATGCCCAAATTGTGGGAGATATGTGGTTTTTTCAAAATGGCGGGGGTGGCAACTCTACTATAACTCATCTGATCGGGAAATTATCTATGGCGGATCGAGGGTAATGATGATTAAAATATATGTCTAAAAGGTTTTGATTAATCTATTTTCGAAATTGTGGGAGATATGAGGATTTTCTGAAATTGCGTGGGCGGGAACTTTTCTATCGGTCATCTGATCAGGAAATGATGATTGAGGGTTCGATAGGTATGTATGTATGTTTGTTTGGGGAGGATAGTGCACTGCGACCATTGTTGATCTATTGTGCCCCCACGCTGAGTTTACAACTCACCTAGCTGTGCCCTATTTACTGCACAAATGTCAGGATTTTCTTAGGGTCTAAGTTTCTAATGCTTCCAGGGTGCAGCGTTTGCTTCCCAAAGCTACTAACTGAGCCTCGCTAATGCGATCACAGTATATGCAGTATTATGTGCTCCGAGGACTCCTCCTTCTTTTGCAATATCTACATAGTTGGGTGTTTGTTATCCCCAGTTTATACAAGTGGCCCCGCAGTCTACAATGTCCTGTGTAGAATCCTGTTAGAATCCTCAGGGTATTCTTCCCTTGCTGAATTAGTTTTTGAAACCTTTTGTTGTTATGGTTTCCTATCAGTACTTTTGCTTGTCTAACCCCCTGAGTGTCCTCCCAAGATGTTGCTCTAAGCTTATTCTCCTCATTTCTGAGGAGCTCTCTAATGGTGTGCTGTCCAATGCCGCAGTAGGGTTCCGGACCTGTCATTGCGGGAATGTTTTTGTGGCCTGGTATCCAAAGTAGGGACAGGTTGTTGCTGCCTAATTGTCTCTAAGACCAGTTTGGAGGTAATCTTTTCTTGAATGCATTAAGCGCTGCTTGGCTATCCGAAAGAATAGCTATTTCCCTATTATGGCAGTTTTTCACCATATTAAAGTCCGCGCATCTAGAGATGGCGCATATTTCTGCCTGAAATATGCTGGTATATTCTCCCATTGATTCGAACCATTTTATTCCGGTTCCCACCCCAAGTCCGGCTCCTTGGGTTTTAGGGACTTGTCTGTGACTACTGGATTGTGTGTGGTTGCATGTTATATGTTTCTGTTACTGAGATCCATTCTCTCTTACTACTTTTGTGTACAGTGTAATTCCTGTCAAAGTGAATTTCTGCTACCATTTCGTCTCTGGGTTGGGGATTATATGGGTTTCCTTCTCCAATTCCTCAGAGTCTCTTAGGCTAACTATGCAATTCCTGCCTACTCCCTCTGCTGTCAGTCTTAACAGTGTTGCTCTCTTCTTCAGGCCGATGGTGTGGTATCTTACATGTGTATAGTGCTCTCGTGCACTTACTTAGTGTGTATTCCATATGTTAGTCAAATCTTAGTCTGTTGTCGAAGACATCACCGAGATTGACCTCTTTTTCTGGTATAATGAGGCAGCCGGATAGGCGTATTGGTCTCATTCTGCTTGGTTTATATCTCTTGTGAACGGTACGATGATAGTTTTTGAAGGGGTTAAGGTTGAGCCCAACCTCCTTGCAACACTCAGTCAGTCACTTTCAGTCCCCTTTGAACAATGTCACAGGGTTTCTTCATATTTTCCTTTCGCAAGGATAACTATGTCATCGGCGTACCCTGACATGTTATACCCTGAGACGAGTCGTTCTAATAGTTCATCACTAGGAGGCTCCACATCAGTGGAGAGAGTACTCCTCCTTGAGGGCATCCTCTTGTGGTGCAGATGATGGTTTTCCTGTCTTCTACTGCGAGACTTCCCTGCACCGTAGCGAGTCTACCCATCTTCCTATAGTAGGATTTATTCCTTTCTGGCGAGGGCATTCTTGACGTCACAGTGCGATGTGTTATCAAATGCACCCCTCAATGTCCAAGAAGGCACATAAAGCTACTTCCTTATCCTCTCTGGTTTTCTCTAGAGTTTTTTCCTAGTTGATACAGTGCTGTATCAGTTGACCGGCCTGCTCTATACGCGTGCTGTGTTGGCTGGAGGGGAGTCTCCTTTAACAGCGTTTGGCGTATGCTATTATCCCTGCTTTTGGGATGAAGACTACCCTTGCTCTGCGCCATGCTTCCGGGATATATCCGATTGCTAGGCTACTTGTCATAATCTTCCTAAGGAGAGGTAGGAGTATGTCCTTCCTTCCTGCAGGAACGCGGAGTATATGTTGTCGGCCAGGTGACTTAAAGGGCTGGAAGGTTCCTATTGCCCATTCAAGTCTTCCTCTGGGACAATTTTCTGTGCTACTGCCCAATCATCCGCACACGGGCGAGAATAGTTCTCCTGATATTCACCTGATCCTTCTAGGGGGATGTTCCCAGAAGTGGTGTCTAGTAGGAGTCAGAATTTTCTCTTCCGTGGTCGGAAGTATAGGCATGGTTACTGGTTCTGAGTGAGATGTTCCATCAGGACTCTTCTTGAACAAGGCTTTGTGTAATCTTGCTCCTTCTCTTGTCCTGGAATGGACTCACAGAATTTCCTGTAATTCTTTCTTTTGCTTTCCCTAATCTCACTATTGTAAAGCGTTAGGGTCTGCTTATATCCATCCCAGTCGCCACTTCTTTTGGCTGCGTTAAAGAGGGTTCGGACTTCTTTCTCAGTTTCTCCAGGTGTCATTCCACCATGGGGCATCATCTTCTTTTCTCGATTTGCTAAGAGGACAGTTCTTTCTTCCTATGCATCGATTACAGTTTGATTAGCTCGTTTACTGCTATTTCTAGTTCTAGTGGGTGTTTCGGAACTAGTCCTAGATGTATTGTTTCCTAACGTGGAAGAACCCCCCCAAATTTGTTTTTATGTTCCTATTAGGGATAGTTTGCTGCGTATTCACCTCTATTTTGAAGTGAATCAATCTGTGGTCTGACATAGATTCCTCTAGAGAGACCTGCCATTCCTTTATGTAGGTTTTAGAGACCTACTGGAGAAAGTGAGGTCTAGGACCTCCTCCCTTACTCGGGTGACGAATGTCGGCACTGATCCGACATTGCATTTGCATCGCATCCGACTACCAATGGTAGGTTTTTGGTCCGGCAATATTCCACCAGGGCAGAAACTTCTTCTGGCTATGACCATGGTCTTGTCTCGCTTTAACTCCGTGGTTTCTATGGCGACGCAGTCCCTGGAGAGAAATAACCGCCCTCGAATTTAAAACATTTTTGTTGTCTTTTTTTTTCTAAAATGAAATATGAAATGTCATTAAATGGTTTTAAAAATGTCCATTTATCGGTCAGCTTGTTGACATTTATAGTTTGAGTTGGAATATTATGACCAGAAGTTGTCTTAACTTTACTTAAAGTGAATGATTGACGATTCACCTCTTTCTTTGACACAAACACTAACTACTTTTGAGTCATTCTGTTCGTGAACTTCATTATTTGTCCACTGCATTCTCAATGGTCTTGTAGGACCATCTAATCCTAATTAATCAGCTATATCTTGATCTAGCAGAGATACGGTGGATGCTTCATCCAGAAGAGCGTAAGATTTAATTGTCTTCTTGGGTCCTATAATGAAAATAGCAATAACTTTTAGAAGTATTTTGATGTCACATAAATTTACATTGCAATTGTTGTCTGTCTGAGCTTGTGTTTCTTCCTGTGTCTTTGAATTTTCTTTATTTTCGTTCTGTTGCCTTCTGTCTTTATGCAATAATGAATTATGTGTTTGAGAACAATTATTAATTCTGCAAGGCTCTTTCGCTTGCAGTGTTTCATCAAATGGTTCTTGCCAAGACATGATATACATAACCGATTTTGTAACGTGCTGCCAGCGACGGTCAATATCTAAGTCTTTAAATTTTCCACATGAAAAAATATAATGGTTTGATTGTATGCAGAAAGGACAATGTTTCGATTTGTTTTGCTCGTTAGAGTCCACCTGATTTGAAACGGTCAATGTTGTTTCTTTCGTCTTTACTTGTCCAAACCCCAACATCTGTGCTGCTTTCGTTTTCTTGCTTACCCAGCTATGTAAAATTATTAATTTCGGTTCCGTGCTTTTTCTGTCTTGATAATACTGCATAAAAACTAAACGCTGTGATAATGGTAACTTTTCTAATAATATAAATAGGAATTCTTATGTGATCGTTTTTTTTTTCAAAGTTTTGTAGTGTACATTTTAGATTGGTCAGCATGTCAAATATGCTTATTAATTTTCAATTTGTCATCTTTAATGGGCGGTTGATTTTTAAGTTTGTCTATCAAGTGTCTGTTAATGTGTTAGTTCTCAAATCGTTCTTTTAAAGAGCGTGGCAAAAATTTGAAACAAACTTGATCTGCGTGCAGACAAAACAAGTCTACACTGAAAAAATGGTAGCTCTAGCTCTTATAGTCTCTGAGATCTAGGTGTTCATACAGACAGACGGACAGACGGACGGACGGACGGACAGACGGACAGACGGACAGACGGACAGATCTATATCGACTTGGCTATTGATGCTGATCAAGAATATATATACTTTATGGGGTCGGAAATGCTTCCTTCTGCCTGTTACATACATTTGCACGAACTTAGTATACCTTTTTTACTCTACGAGTAACGGGTATAAAAATACCTTATATCTCCCACAGTTTTGAAAATAGATTGTTAGAACCTTCTTGACATATATTTTAATCATCATTACCTATCGATCCGCCATACAACATTTTCCGATCAGATAGACAATAAGTTGCCACCCCCGCAATTTGAAAAATACCTCATATCTCCACAATTTTGAAAATAGATTGTTAGAACCTTCTAGACATATATTTAAATCATTATTACCTATCGATCCGCCATACATCATTTTCCGATCAGATAGACAATAGCAGAGTTGCCACTCCCGCAATTAAAAAATACCTCATATCTCCCACAATTTTGAAAATAGATTGTTAGAACCTTTTAGACATATATTTTAATCGTTATTACTTATCGATCCGCCATACATAATTTCCCGATCATATGAGCTATAGTAGAGTTGCCACCCCCGCAATTTGGAAAAAACCTCATATCTCCCACAATTTGGGCCTGTTGTGATCTAATAAAATATTCTTAAATAAACCTTACCCTTAGTAACGGGTATATCGAAGTCGAGCAGGGCCGACTTCAACTTACGCTCTCGTTAATATTTTCAAATGTACATATATGTAGCAGTGGAAATAGGCTATAATATTATTTATATTTTATGGTAATAATTATAAAGATTGAACAGATTCTTTAGCTCTACCAGTCAACGACTTTCTAAGTCGGTTTATGTTCTCATAGTTACAAAACTTACATGTGGTTGAAAAAGAAGTCCGCTTGGGCTGGATTTTGGACGGTCGTTTTTTCTCAGTTTACCCACCAACTGAACAGGTACAGAAGCTTTCGTGCCGATAGCAGCTCTTCCAGCGCTAAAAGCAAACTGGTAAACCAATGGATCAGGTTAGAGTTTCCTCTAAGGCCAATGCCCCAATATACTCCGGGCAACTCCGGAAAAGTATACAAATAAATGTTAACTTAACTTAAATACATTTTCATGTCCGAATACATAACTATTTACATAAAAAATTGATTGATTGACAAAACTATGTACATGCACTGAATTTCATTGAATAATACTTTGCATAATACTTTCATATGTATTGTACATTTTAAATCATATGTATCCACATGTCTACTTAGGGCCTTATGCCGACACATTTCCGATCATGATGATGACAATTGTGCTGGCACTTGCTTTCCAATACCTTTTCAGGTGCATACGATGTGAGTACACAGCATTTGTGTGGGTATTTCTTCTTCTTCTTTGCCGGCGCCATTGCATCGTTGGAGTATGTGTGAGTGGCGCCATAGATTATACGATACATATATTTATATATGTATGTGTACATAGCCGTATCACTGTATAAGCCTCTCACACAGACAGCCTCACATTGCTCTCTTTGGCAAAATGTTCTTCAAATGCAAATATCTTTGGTTGTCGTATCGCTAGGCTATCCGCATTCACATTGTGCTTACGCTCATATTTTGTACACATGCATGTATGCACTAGAGGTGGAGAACTATCGATGGCACTATCGATGGTTGGGCGCTATCTAGTCGCCATCGATAGTAGCCCTCTACTATCGATAGTTTTAGATAGTTTTCTTTAACCTTTCAGCCAGCTTTAACCATCAATAAATAGGTAGCTATTAAAAAAAAAATACAAATAATTGCGCTTAAAAACGTTATTTCCCAAATATAATCTGATCAGAGTTGATTAGTCAAATTAATCTAAGTGTTTCTTTTGAACCGACTCGAAGGGGATAACTCTTGTACTACTAACTTGCATGCATGAGCCGTTTCGTGCAGTGATGTCATTTTTTTCTGAGCAAAAAAAGCTGGATTTCCAAAAAAAACAGCTAAAAAAGCGGAGTTCCAGGTGGAAAAAGCTAAGAAAAAAGCTGTTTTAAAAAAAAATAATTTTTTGTTTGCTTTTTAATATTTCAAACACATTATATTAAACAAAAGAAAAAACAAAAACGAAAAAAGTTTTAATACACTTAAAAAAATATTCTCCAACTGATTTAACTGGTAAAATATATATAGGATATAGATATCAGATATTTAAAATTTTTAAATCATTGATAATAAAAACTTGATACCATAAAAAAAAACTTTTCTTCGTAAAACATATTTTCCGACCGATCGGTCCTATGGCAGCTATATGCTATAGTCATCCGATTTTTATAAATTTTTTCAAAATTATGTGAAAGCATATATTACTAATATATACTAAGATGAAAAACAAAAAAGTTTTAAATACCCTTGCAGTTTTTGAAAGGCGCTACCATTGATAACAATAAAGTTAAAAATATATATACTTTATGGGGTCGGAAATGCTTCCTTCTGCCTGTTACATACATGTGCACGAACTTAGTATACCCTTTTTACTCTACGAGTAACGGGAATAAAAATAGCCCGAACTGCATTTTCAGTTTTTCTAAATCGAGATATTCGCGGATTTTAGGCTTACTTTTGAACAAGCAGCAAGCAAGGAACAACATCAACAATAAAGAGTATTTCCTCAGACTTTAAAATTATAAGTTTATTTATACACAACAAAACGAGAGCGTAAGTTGAAGTCGGCCCTGCTCGACTTCGATATACCCGTTACTCAGGGTTAGGTTTATTTAAGAATATTTTATTAGATCACATTATGCCCAAATTGTGGAGATATGAGTTTTTTTTCTCCAAATTGCGGGCGTGGCAACTGTACTAAAGCTCCTCGATCCCGAAATGATGTATGGCGGATAGATAAGTAATGATAATTAATATATATGTCTAGAAGGTTCGAAACAATCTATTTTCAAAATTGTGGGAGATATGAGGTATTTTTCAAATTGCGGGGGCGGGATCTTTTCTATCGTTCACCTGATCAGGAAATGATGTTTCGATGATCGATAGGTAATGATGATTAAAATATATGTCTAGAGGGTTCGAATAATCTATCTTCAAAATTGTGGGAGATATGAGGTTTTTTTCAAATTGCGTGGGCGGGAGGGGGCGTAGCAAAAATTTGAAACAAACTTGATCTGCCTGCAAACAATACAAGTCTACACTGAAAAAATGGTAGCTCTAGCTCTTATAGTCTCTGAGATCTAGGTGTTCATACGGACGGACGGACAGACGGACAGATCTATATCGACTCGTCTATTGATGCTGATCAAGAATATATATACTTTATGGGGTCGGAAATGCTTCCTTCTGCCTGTTACATACATTTGCACGAACTTAGTATACCCTTTTTACTCTTCGAGTAACGGGTATAAACATCCATACCAATATTAAAATGTATCAGCGGAATTGAAAAATGACAGCAGATTGCTAATAAATTTAATAAATTGCTAATTTAATTTAGTGTCAGCAGAATATTGCTTCTAGCTAGACTACTCCACATGCTCTCAGAGCAATTTCTTTACAATAAGTATATTTAGTATCTACCAAAGGCATACCATATAAACTAATCCACAACCGAATCATTGGTAAAGTAATATACGTTTGCGATTGTGCTAACTTCAAATGTATGAAATTTTGTTTTTTTAATTGGAGTGAATAGTAGGCTGTACATTTTTAATAGGGGGGAATTTTAACGTACATAAATTTACTGACATTTAAAACTTACAAAAGGAAAGTGAGAAAATAAAAACAAATAACAAAGAACTATAAGTTTCTAGAAGGGCTAAAAGTACTAATTGGAATAGAAATAAGGACTGTGGCAAACAGTAAAAATGCAATTGGTACTGAGGGATACTTTAACTTACGCTCTCGTTTTTTTCTAAATTGGAGGATTGGCAGAAGCAGGTAAGTTCACATATAGATATGTATGTGCATGCATATTTATCAAATATTAAATATTTTGACTGGCACAAAATCTTGTCAATTATGCCCGATCTGTGGAGCTGGACCTAAACAATTTATGGCAACCACCGATATTTCCTCACGGATATTTACACCAAATGAAGGAACTCTTCAATACGGGATTAGCCCTTTACATGCCAGGATACGGATATTTGAATTGTTACTTAAGATTGCTTACAGAATGAAACACTAGTTCATAACGACAAGTCGATACCCCGCATTGAAGTTTAATTATTTAATTTAGTGTCTCTCTGGTGAAGCTTTAGGAACTGTTAAATCATTTCAAGTCACCGAGGACAACTATGAAAAAGCGATAGCTTGCCTTAAAAAAGTTTATGACAATGATTGTCTTATATTCATGAAATATTTCAGCGCTGTTCAGCTTACAGAAAATTTCACCCATCAGCTGCAGCCTTGAGGAGTATGATTGATACTGTCTCTGCGATATATGGCTCTTTATTATCCATCGGAGATGATAAAACTGTTTTAAATGCCATTCTAATACATCTCGTTATGAACAAGTAGATCCTCTACAAAACGTAAATGGGAAGAACAGTTAGATTATGCAACTATTCCACTATGGAGTGATTGTGAAAGAGTACTTAATCGTCGCCATCAGCATATGTCTGCTGAAGAATCTGCTAAAAATTCGCTCGAAATCGCAAGGCCAGATTCTAAAAGCCCTTTCAACAAACAGCATAATCGAAGTTCGTTGTCATGTTCTGCGCCTAAAAATAAAAAAGTGACTATAGGACTCCATGCTTACCTATTGTAACTCGAAGACCATTCAATTACATGTTTGTCCATCATTTTCCGCATTGTCAGTAAAATAAAGGTTTGACTTTGCAAAGCAGCTCCGCTTTGCTTAAGTTGTCTTCGGGTGTGGCAGTCGATCTCACCATTCACTGCTACACATATATACAGTCACAGGTATGAGTAGAGCGTTACCACCACCGATTTCCTCCCGCACAAGAGCAAGATCTACCATCAACTTCACTGCTATGCATGCGTCTGTATCTGATAAGGTAATACTTGCTACAGCAATCGTTAATGTAAAAACGAAAATGGAGATTTCATTTTGTGTCGAGCTTTCG
This sequence comes from Lordiphosa mommai, assembly GCA_018904225.1. Lineage (NCBI taxonomy): Eukaryota > Metazoa > Arthropoda > Insecta > Diptera > Drosophilidae > Lordiphosa > Lordiphosa mommai. Next base: position 3,560 of record JAEIFT010000632.1, on the reverse strand, counting down.
CTCGACTCCGGTCTAAATTAATTTTGTGACCGAAGAAATGTCAACGAATGCAATTGCGTCGAGAAGAATCCTGTATCAGCTTACTTGGAATTGGTCAATCTAATTCGCAAGTTAAGAAAAAGATACACACTGTGGTGAAGTCGCGAGTCAATTGCAGCGAGTTTTCACTCGACTTATGGATTCGAAAATCAATTTCTGGGTACCAGCCAGATCATACAGTCAATGTTAGTGGCTGGAAAATCCACAGAACCTGCAATTGGCGGATCCCTTCTTTTTCAAGCCGCAGAAAATTGATATGCTCATTGGAGCCGAAACGTTTTTTGAACTTCTGTCAGTAGGGCAAATAAGAAGAAGAATAACAGAAGACAAGCCTCGGATGGATTGTATCCGGGCGGTACACTCCTGATGGAATCAACAAACAGAAGATGAAGAAGAAGATATAGCCTCGATTGACCAGACCTTGCAGCGATTTTGGTCCATTGAAGATTTGCCCCCCCCATCAAAGTTTCCACAGCAATGCATCAGCTGTGTGAAAAACATTCGTTGAAAATATGCAAATATTACCTTCTGGTCGTTTCAATGTAAGATTGCCTTTTAAATCAGATCCTAAAACCCTGGGCACTTCATTTGAGGTTGCCAAAAGACGAAAAAGAAACGAATCATCACACCCAAAAGCTGCTGAAGTTATTAGGCACGACTTTTACGTCGATGATATGTTGACTGGTGCTGGTTGCGTTGAGGACTTACATAAAATTATGTGTGAAGTTTCTCAAATATTAATAGATGCAGGTTTCGAGTTGGCGAAATGGTTCTCGAACTGCCCTGAGATCTCCGCATCCAAAAGCACAGCAAAGCCTATAGTGATCTCAGAATCCAGACTCAACCAAAACACTGGGAATTGTTTGGTTGCCAAAAGAAGACGTCTTCCAATTTAGAATCGACGATTCTTTATGGATCTCTGAGCGACAAAACGAAACATTCTCTCGGTGACATCGCGATTATTTGATCCTCTCGGTCTGTTAAGTCCCTTAATAATCAAGGGAAAAATCCTACTACAAGAGCTATGGCTAAAAAGGATTAGATTGGGATGAATCTATTCCAATGAATTTGGAAACCATGTGGGATGCACTGAAAGAATCCTTGAAGAAGTTGCAGATTATAAAGATCCCACGATTCGTCTTTACAGAGCCAAAGTCACCGATCGAGATACATGGATTTGCCGATGCCTCCATAGGAGCATATGGGGCATGCATATATTAGGACCAAAACTGCAGAAGGTTTCCGCATATCATTTTTTGACTTCTAAGTCCAAAGTAGCGCCCTCAAGACCCAAACACTTCCCAGGCTTGAGTTATGTGCCGCTCACCTTCTTGCAGACCTCTGTCATATCTAAGCTCCTAAAGTTCCCGATAGAGCAAACTGTCCTTTGGTCAGATTGAGATAACTCTCCATTGGATCCGTTCACACCCATCGTCGTTGAATACTTTTGTCTCGCATCGAGTGTCCGAGATCCAATCGTGGACAGAGAATGCTTCTTGGCGCCATGTACCAACTAAGCAAAACCCAGCAGACATTGTTTCTCGAGGAAGCGACGTTGAGGAATTGGTCAGAGTCTATGGCTCTAAGGACCTTTTTTTCTAACAAACCGCAAGAATTCTGGCCAATCAATCCTCGATTTCAGCTTTCTGAAGAAGTGCGCATGTTAGAGGTACGCAAATCAGCTGTTGGACTGACACAATAGTTGAAAGGGTGATTTGCTTGACACTATTGGAGTTTTTCTTCACATGCTAAACTGCTAGAGTTTTGCTTATGTTTTTCGCTTCCTTCGAAAATGCAAGATCGCACAATTAAATACCAAGATGTCATTCCAACTGCAATAGAGCGAAAAGAAGCTTTTGATAAATTTGTTCAAATAATTCAAAACTACGAATTTCGAGAAGAGATTGATGGGGTTCGTAAGAGCGCCCCTGAAGGTCAAAAAAAAACTTCAAAGTTTAACTCCGTTTATACATGAACATACCGGATCTTGTTGTTCATTTTCATTGTTGCGAGTAGGGGGGACGACTTGTAAACGCTCCTATTTCGTATGATGCTCGGTTTCCTTGCATTCTTACTAAACGCTCGCAATTTGTGCGAAGCTGCATTCCCAACAAACGAATTGTCATGTTGGCCCTAGATTCGTGGGTCGACTTCGGGAGCGGATTTAGGTAATCAACGCTCAAGAAGTTTGTCGCCAGACAGTAAGATCTTGCATAAGTTGCTTTAAATGCAAGCCACGACTGCTGACTCAAGTAATGGGAAATTTGCCAGCAGATCGTGTACGAGAGCTCCGCCCCTTTACTGTTTGCGGCGTCGATTTTTGTGGCCCAATTAGATAAAAATTCGGAGGGAAGCCTCCTGTCAAGTCATATATTGGACTTTTCGTTTGTTTCTCGTCTAAAGCAGTTCATTTGGAACTTGTGTCAGACTTGTCAACTAATTCCTTTCTTATGGCTTTTCAAAGGTTCGTTGGTCGCCGAGGCGTTCCCGGAGTCGTTCATTGCGACAATGCGACGAACTTCGTCGGCGCTCACCGTCAGTTTGAGGGAGTAGCGAACTCGAATCGAGGAAGAGGCGGACGCAATTCGAGAATTCGCATCGAAACGGATGCGAATTTGCGTTCATACCGCCAAGAGCGCCGCACTTCGGGGGACTATGGAGGCAGGTGTCAGAACTGCCAAACACCTACTCCTACGGACGGTCGGGAACGCTCTTCTAACAGCAGAGGTGCTGTACACGGTGCTCGTGTCAGTAGAGGCCGTGATGAACTCGCGGCCACTCGGAGCCCTGACTCAGGATCCCAACGACGGCGAGGCGGTGACTCCAGGTCATTTGCTAATCGGAGGGCCGCTAACTTCACCACCGGAAGGGATCCCGGACCAGGCGGGTCTCAACAGCAGCTGCTTGAAGCGATGGCGAGCTGTCTCGTCGCTCAAGCGACAGTTCTGGCAGCGATGGTCCTGATACGTCCAGATACGTCCTGGGCCTGCAAGTGCGAGCCAAATGGCACCAGCAGCAGCCGAACGTGGCAGAGGGAGACCTCTTTCTCGTGGCAGAGGACAATCTGCCAACTCAGCAGTGGATGGTAGGGAGAGTGGTGGCAACACACGCCGGGCAGGACGGCGTGGTCAGGGTCGTCACCATAAGAACAAGTAGTGGCGGAACCTACAAGAGAGCAGTACACAAGTTGGCGCCATTACCAATAGTTGAAGGCTTACAGCCGTCCAAGGGGGCCGGTGTTGGCGCAGTTGTCGAGGAGTAGGTTAAGTTAGACTAGTTGTTGAAAATGAATTTAGTGTACGATAGTGTAGGGCGGAGCGGGAGCGCAATAAAGTTGAATCTCTCTCGCTCAGTGCGGCAATTTGCCCCGTTTCGCCACCTAGCAAAGTTAGGCTTAGAGAAATTTATGGATTATTAAATAGTTGTCGAATAACATTGAAAGCGAGCGCAGCGAACTTTTCTTCGTCGTCACAATAAACGGTCCACAATATATAATTTATCATAAAAACTCTTATGATTTT